>JADBJO010016938.1:0-15000 GCA_016801955.1 Conus betulinus | reverse complement strand
CTGTTATCTCTCCAAAGTTCTGTGCATATAAATCCAGAGCTGAAAAGGTCCTTCCTCTGTTTCCTGTCTTCAGGACATATTCAAAAATCAAATACTAGGTAGAAAAATACATTGCACAAATGAATACGAACTTTGTTGATTTGAAAACAAACGGCAACAATATGATTTTTTTTTAATTGAAAACTAAGACTTGTGTGCGCGTGCTCAAGTTCGCACGTGTATGTATATCTGTAGTCCGGAAAAAAAAGCTTAGCGTGGCAGCTAAAACTCGACCATCGTAAGTAATTTATTTGTACTGTTGATGTCGATTCGTATGCTTCTCTATAGCACATTTTAGAAATCTAAGGTGTGCTTTTTTCTGTCTCTGTCACTGTCTCTGTCTGTCTGTCTGTCTCGGATTATTGATTTTGAAAGATAAGGACAACTCTTCAAAATATTAAGGTCAACGTGTGACACTGACGGTATAGACACAATGTTGTGCTTCTTGTGTAAGCTGTAAATGCTAAGATTTGCTGTTCACTTTGTAACCTTTCTGCAGCTTTGTAATTTGTTTATGCAAACAATAAGATCTACTGTCATGTTTAGAGAAGAGGAGGTGGCGGGTCGTTGAGTGGGGTGGTGGTGGCGGGGAATGTATTGCGGACGAGCGGATGGGATGGGGGTGGGGGGGGGGGGGGGGGGTGGGGGTGGGGGGGGGGGAGGGGAAATTATGGATTTGATGATGTTTGATGATATGATGATGTTCATTCAGAGAAAAGGGAAGGGCTTCCAGTACTATAATCTAATGTTGCTTTTGTATGCTGTATTTTTTATGCACGCGGTTTTCGTTTTTTGTTCTTCCTTTTGCTGTTGATGTTTTTGGTTGATTTTTTTGTGTGTGTGTTTTTTTGGCACATAATACAGAACATTACATATATTTGGATGGCAAAAAACGGCGTTCAAGTGAAGACTTCAGGTGCTGAACGCATTTTAAACATTATACTTTTATATTCATCATTGCTTTATTCATGACTTTTTCCACGTTTTATTTTTTCTGTTGCGTGTATACAGCCCGTGTCAGTACATACATTAGCAATATCGACATCTTGCAAAGAATGTTGTACATCTCGCGAAGAATGTCGTCTGGTACATAGGTAACAGGTATGTCTACCAAGCCACCGCTGTCTGTGAATGATATGAGTCTGTTATTGTCAAATGTAAATTTTAGTCATTAATAGTATTTCCATTGTTTTACTAAATTGCCAAGGGGTTAGGTAATAATCAGTGAAGGCGTGACGTATTCCAGTATTTGAAACAAAAATCACATCCAATTTACGGTCTATAAGACATTCACTTGGAACACATCGTT
Organism: Conus betulinus; assembly: GCA_016801955.1. Lineage (NCBI taxonomy): Eukaryota > Metazoa > Mollusca > Gastropoda > Neogastropoda > Conidae > Conus > Conus betulinus. Next base: position 13,652 of record JADBJO010016938.1, on the reverse strand, counting down.
GCATCAGAATGGGGCTATAAATGTTTTTCTCTTCTAATGCTTCAAATTCTAGAGGTGTATCTATTATGCTTAATTTGTAACATAAACGAGCACTTACTTTTGTGTAGAATTCCACGATGATAGTTTACAGGAACAGAGGAATGATGAGACGCGCATGCGCATAGCAGGCCGTATTTTTAAAAGTGTAAGTCTTTATAAAGGACTTCTTATCATCTTTATTCGATAAAAAAATTGCATCAACCGAAAAAGAAAATGAGATTTTGTTCATGAGAGGGAATCCGCAATCAGTTTTCGGGTTTCTGATGATCGACTGGTCGTACACTGATTACATTCTTTCAGCAAAGCGAAAGAGGCTTTCAAAAGGGCTTTTTGTGTTTTCTGGGTCCGTAGGTCTGCTGATCTGGCAGCGTTTTCCATAACGGACCAGATTTCATGGTTTACCCAAGGAACAGCAATGCCACAATTTTTGGGGCGCTTTGTGCTTGTCCATTTTATCTTGTAATTTTTCATCAGTCATCTTGCCTTTAGCCATGACTAAAATCACTTGAGCCACCTTCTCAGCCCAAGTCACGACCCAGATACTCTCATCTGCATAGTCTTGGAGCTGAACAACATCGTCCAAATTGAACTCATCTTGTAAAATTTTGCTCTTCATCGTGTGCGTCACACTTTTTCAGCACCCCCCGGGACCCCCCCCCCCCCCCCCCCCCCCCCCCCCCCCCCCCCTTCCCCCTATTTATGAGCATATCGACCTCTCGGTCGATATCAAGCTCGTCATCACGGTCATGACTTTTTTTTTTTCTTGGAGTGACTGTGATCACGTTGATCTTCAGCATTGATAACAGACTCCACTCCCGATTCACATGAATCCACTGTGTTCTCTGCGACATGTGGTCGCTTATTGGCTCTTTGTTTCGCTTTTGGCGCCTTCTCATAAAAAACCCATTCAACCTCGCCAGAATCCTCAGATTCTTCTCTTTCATGTTATTGAAATTTTTGACAGAGAAAGAAATATGGTTTGGCATGTTGCGAACTTGAAGTGTCTTTATTAACACATCTTCGTCAACCAATTCAGAATAATGCACTACCGGTTTCCCGGCGGTCGCAATTTTGTTCGAAATTCGTCCAGCAAAGAAAAGTATGAAACAAAGTTACCTGAACAAGAGCAGAAATAGATCAGAAAATAACTGGGACTGGTTTAGGAGCCTCGATGGTGTTGGAAACGTATATATACAAATAGATTTTGAGAATGCGAAGTTTCAAAGAGTTAGGCCTCCATTACATGCGTGATATGGCCTGCTATGCGCATCACATAGATTATGTAGTTCCCATGGACGCTGCTGGGAGTGGAATGATACGTTTGAATTAAGATTTAAAAAGATACACAGAGACCAAGATGATAACTTTGTTATTATTCTGTTTAGATAATTATATGGTTCATGTTCTGCTTCTTGTAATTCATGCGGACCTAATAAGGATAACCCATATTTTTATGCAAAACTAATCCATACTATAGAAAATTTTAAAAGCCGTAACAGCATAGCAGTTGGGATACTGGAACTTTGTGTTAGATCCTTCCATTGATTATTATAACTATAAGCATAATAACAATCCCAACGCTCTGGATGTAGTTCTGAACATGGTCAACGAACTGCAGTTATCAGATATATGGAGAGAATGCAACATGAGATACATTTGGCGAAAGATGAGCCCTCTTAAACAAAGTAGATTAGACTTTTTCTTAATTTCTGAATATCTGACTTTTTTATGTAGAAGATACTAACATCCACTATGGATATCGGTCGGATCACTCCATGGTTTGTATAAAGTTAGAATTTGGTAAACAAACCATATTGGAAATCCAACAGCTCTCTGCCCCGAGATCGTATGTTTTTAGATGAAATTAATGAGGTAATTGATAACGTTACTGAAGAATATGCTGCAGCTAATTATGACAGAACACAACTAAAGAATCTGTCTAAAACTGGTGTATAGCTAACGGTGCCTGTCAACGTTTGCTTGGATTTCTTGTTAATGAAAGTGAGAGCAAAAACAATTGCATATGCAACAATGAAAAAAAAAAATCAATGAGAAGAAACTAAGTGCAGTTTAGAGCTTCAAACAGCAGAAATAGAAGAAAAAAGAAAATAAAACTGAGGACGATATACAGAAATTAAGTTGCTTTAGCAGAGAATTAACTAAGTCAAGAGTTGAAAAAATGCAAGGGGGTTACGTAAGATCAAACGAAAGATGAGTGTCCGAGGGTGAAAAGGTAACTAAATATTTTTGTAATCTTGAAAAGAGACACTGTATTAGTAAATATGTCTAAATTAGTAACGAGTAACAGGACAGTATACAAATCCGATGAAATCCTAATGGACGTGGAAACATTTTATGAAAACCTGTATAGAGAGAGAAAAGTGGAGGAATGTGAGATTACGGACTTAATTGAAGAAATGTCAAAATTAACCGAGGAAGAACAAACATCGCTTGAGGGAGAAAAAATACTCGAGGAAGCAGGATATGTTCTTAAAAAACATGCAGAACAGGAAAGGTCCTGGTTCAGATGGACTCACATCAGCTTTTTTTAAAAAGTCTTCGGGAAACATCTGGGTGTTTTCGTAGTTAGAACTTTACACCACTCATTTCAAAAAGAGGAATTATCCAAGACGGAAAAAAGAAGGAATACTTACATGCATCCCCAAAGGAAACAAACCTAAGGAATTAATCTTTAAAAAGTGGAGACCAACAATTTTGCTGAATGTTATCTATCAGACAGGGTCTTCTTGCATAACTAATCGTATTAAAACTTCTTCCTGAATTGATCAGTGAAGATCAAACGGGAGTCATGGCAAACAGATATCTAGGGGGCAGTATTAGATTAATGACTGGGTTATTCAGTCTGTCTGTCAGTCATTCCCCTGACTGCTGGGGGTCGTGGGGGGGGGGGGGGGGGGGGGGGGGGGGGGGCGTGATGAGGCAGCCGCCGTTTCTCTCTTCTGTTGGTAGCTGTCATGAGGAGATCTGGCATGGTCATTTGGGTCCAGCCCTTTATATTTTCAGACCAGCTCTTTCTCCGCCGTCATGGTCTGCGCCCTCCTTCAACAGTACCTTGAAGGATGGTCTTGGAGAGGGTGTAGTGACGAATGACGTGGCCCAGACCATGCCATCTTCCGTCGTTTGACGGTTGTCAGAAATGGTTCGTGGGGCCCTACTAGATTAGTGACTAGGTTCCGCACATAATCGTTGGCCTTGTGTTCTTTGTTGGAGATGTGGAGTAGTTTCCTCAGGCACCTGGTCTCAAACGCCTGGATTCTTTTTTCTATTTCGGCCATAAGTGTCCATGTCTCGCAACCATATAACAGGATGGAGACCACTAGTGACTTGTAGAGCCGGATTTTGTGTGGAATTTGATGTTGCTCTTCCACACTCTGTTCAGTCTGGCCATCTCTGCTGATGCGGAGTTGATCCTGATTCGGATTTCTGCTGTGCAGGTGCCATCTTTGGACAGGGCTGCTCCCAAGTACCTGAAGCCTGTCACTTCTTCCAGGGGCTCACCATTCATGGTTATGTTGGCACTGCTGTTAGTCGTGCTGTTGACCTTTGACTTCCCTGTGCTGACCTCCATGGCATAGGCACTTGCTCTTGTGACAAGTCTGTAAGATTCTGGAGCTCGGCGTTGCTGCCCCCCTATGACGTCGATATCGTCTGCGAAACGAAGGTTGCAGACCGGCCTGCCGCCAATGCTGATGGAAGTGTGATGTTCTTCGAGGGTCTCTTGCATGATTCTCTCCAGAAAGATGTTAAAAAGTACTGGAGATAATAGACACCCTTGCCTGACTCCGACTGTGGTCGGGAAGGACTGGCCCTGCTGGCTGTTGAGGAGTACTGTTCTGGTGGAGTGTTTACAGAGGGCTTGGATGACTTGGACGAGCCTCTCATCAATGCCAACGTCACTGAGAACCTGTCATAAGCCGTTGTTGTGCCACACCCAGACAAATGCCTTCTTAAAGTCGATGAAGTTGTGGAAGTGGTCCTTTTGGTGTTGTGGATACTTTTCAATCAGGACTCGGCAGTTGAAAAATTGTTTCACAGTGCTCCGCCCTCTTCTAAAAACTTGCTTGTTCGTCTGATAGCAGTTCCTCAGCTTTGGATTTCAGTCCGTTGAGGATAATGCAAAGCATGACTTTGCTGGGGTGGCTGATCAGACTTATAGTCCTGTAGTTTTGGCTTTGTTTCAGGTTGCCCTTCTGGGTAAGAGAATCACCAATGACTGGGTCCACTCTGTTGCCACTTTTTTCTGTCCAGATCTTCTGACATAGCATTATTAGTGCCTCTGTGGTCTCTTTACCTCCGTATTTCTAAAGCTCAGCCAGTACATTGTCCACTCCTGGGGATTTCCATGGATTTAATACATTGCTTAAAGACAAAGACACTCCCAGGTATGCAGACACTCCCAGGTATGCCGATGTCCATAGATTTTGAAAGGTGATCGATTCCCTGAATAGGCAATTTATGATGAATTTGTTGGAGATATGTCGCTGGATCGCGACCTTTATGGATAAACAAAGGTGTATATCGTATATGCAGATTTGATAAACCAAGCAGGGTCATTTGTGAGATATGAAGAATTCAAGCACAAACACGCTGTTCAAACAAACGTTATGCTATATCTAAGTTGTGTACAATCTGTCAGACAATATATTCAAACGAGGAATATCAGATTCACTAGCAATATACATAGAACACTGAAAAGGCTCTAAGTATCATTTGGAGTGTAAAGAAAGGAGCTCGGTTTTTATTATATCTTAAATGAAGACAAGTAACAACCAAAGTGCTGTGAGAAATGACGCAATGAAACAGGCAAAGACCTGAACTGAGAAACATTTTTTCTTCGCGCACACAAAATAAAAGAAATCAAACGGAAATGGTTTCAAATGAGATTAATTCACAGGATCCTGGCTACAACTATTGTTCTTGAAAAAATGAATATCATTGAAATAATAAATGTACTTTTTGTAGGTATGAAAAGGAAACTATAAATCATTTATTTTTCACATGCGATGTGACACCACGTTTTTGGAGTGATCTTTATGATCATCTAAAAGACAATTGCTCTTGTGTACATGAAATTATATTATCAAACGAACTTGTTCTGTATGGCACTGGCTCTCAGTCAAAGCTTGACATCATATTCCATTACACTAATTATCTCTACAAAGTTCTTTGTATACAAATCCAGAGCTACAAAGGTGCCTCCCCTGTTTCCTGTCGTCAGGAAGTATTCTAAAACCAAATATCAAGTTGAGAAATGCATTGCGAAAATGAATATAAACTATGTTGAATGAATGAATGAATATTTAATTTGTCTATTCACAAGGATAGTGATCTTAGACACCATGCAAAAGTCCCCCCCCCCCCCCCCCTCCCCTCGCGCGCTCTTCAAAAAATAAGAACAAGTGAAATAAAACTTCAAACTAATCTTCCGATAGGTGTGGATAGAATAACTTTGCAATTAAAATAATGTCAATTTCTTCATCATTTAAAATGTCCCTTGTGTTATCATACATCAGAAAAAAAAACCTCCATATTATTCATACAGTATCTAGCAAGCAAAATTGGGCATTCTAATAGTAAGTGATGAATTGACAGTTTAAGATTGCAAATACAATTAACTTTTGCGTAATTAGATTTCCACGAGTTTAGTCGTATTTTGTACAGTAAACTAATTATAGGTCTACTATATGTCAAGACATTAGATCTAGAAACAAATGGACTAGTACAAGTGGATTTTTCCAACAACGAGTACATTTCATCTGTTGATAATGCTAATTTCTCATTTGAAACTGTGTCAGAGTTATTGAAAGCTCCTCGTTTAGCAGCTGTATCAGCAACCTCATTCCAAATGAGCCAGAATGAGATGGCACCCAGCAAAAGTCAATACCAATACATTGTATAGCTATACGATGAATTAAATACTGAATTTCAAAGACAATATCGTTACGACTGTTGCAGCTATTTTGCTTGAGCGTTTGTAAAACTGATGTTGAATCAACACATAGTAAGATGTTATTAGTGGAATAAGGTAGATCACAAATGAATTCTAAAGCTTGCATTATTGCGTATAATTCAGACGTAAATATTGAAACACCTTTGCCTAAATAATATGACTTTTCTATTCTGTGCGAAGGAATAACAAAACCTGCGCCACTGTCTGGCGTTTCTAAGACGCAGCCATCGGTACATTTTTAGATGATTTGAATATTTTGAATCTAAATGAAGGCGAACATCAGTAACTATTAAATTCTCTTCTTCATTTTTGTTGTAACTGCTGTATTCTATATCAAACTTTACCTTTCTTTGTTCCCATGGTGGCATCATTGGTATAATGGGCATGACTGAAATATTGTAAATATCTATTTTGCTTTTACTCATAAATCTTCAGTAAAATTACTGATAGGCTGAAGAAGTGTTATGATTTTTGCTCTATTTGGGAACCCTGTTTCTGCATTAAGAATATTTCTTCCTTTTCCTCTGTGTATTATTAACGATGGATAGCCTTCTGATTATATACTTTGAAACTGCTAATGTTTGATGTTCTGTTAGTGATAACATGTTGCTCTCTTTATATGTTCTATGAGTGTTAGATTACATAGGGACATCAAGAACTAGCTTGATAACCCTACTTTGTATGCTTTGTAACTTATTTGATAGAGTATTGAAGCACTAAAATACACCTCTTGCCCATACGAGAGTACTGATCGAACTAAAGAAGTTGCATGGTGTAGTAATGTTTTGGTATTTTGGCTCTATGTCTGTTTATTTATGATTAAAAAAATCAAATCTTTTTCTTGCTTTATAAATGAAATATTCAGTATGAACTTTCAAATTTAATTTTCATGTTAATTGTACACCTAAAAAACTTAACCGAATGCATATAAAACAAGAGGGCTTCTATCCAACACTAACTGAGGAAGAGTTTTAGGATGTTCACCATTATTAAAAAGCATAAGATACGTCTTTTCATAAGATAACTTCAATCCATTTTCTTTCGTATATTGATTTAGATTACTAAGTTCTCTTTGGTATATGTTCTGAACATAATGAACAGTTCTTTTGTTAGTATGTTTCCTCAAAGATGTGTTGATCCAAATAGCTGTATCGTCTGTGTATTCCACAGCATTTGTTGTTTTCGACAGACAGTTTGTTAGATCGTGAATTAATATATCAAACGATAATGGAGCTAGTACAGATCCCTGTTGAAGGCCTATATCAATTCTTTTCGCTGAGGAGTAGACATTTCCCAGTCTGACTTGTATTGACATATCTGATAATAAATTACTAATGTAATGATAAGTTATACCTGTTATATTCCAATTTGTTTTTTTTTTCAATTTATATAAAAGTCGTACATGCCAAACACTATCATAAACTTTTCGTACATCAAAGAATGTGGCAAGTGTACTTTTTCTTTTGGAGAATTTTTTTTATTTATTTGAGTTCTAAGTTTAACTAAGTTGTCTGTTGTGCAACGTCCTTTTCTAAACCCAGCTTGACATGAAGGAATGATATTGTGTTTTTCACAGTGATAAAATAATCTTTTCTGTATATTCTTTTCTAATAATTTACTAGCATGGGAAGTTAAAGCTATTGGTCGATAACTACTTATATCTGATCTCGGTTTGCCTTGTTTTGGAATAGGAACTGTAATTGACTGCTTCCAGATTTTTAGGAAGAAATTCATTTAGCCACATTTTTTGGTAAACGAAAATATCAATTCTTTCCAATTAAATGGTAAATGAATCAGAAAACTGATAAGAATTGCCATCCAAACCAACAGAAGAGTTATTTGAAGAAAATGACTACAGTGCTTCAATAAATTCATCAAACGGAATTGGTGCATTAAGGTAGTGTGTATTGTCAGGATTTAGGTCAACGTAGGAATCTGTACTTTCCTTTTTATTTCTGTAATGAATATTATCAGCATCCAGATTTGTGGATAAGCTGTTGCTAGTAAATGTGTCAAGAAACAGGTCAGCCTTTTCTTTAGACGCTAGAAATTGCTTATTCTCTATTTTTATGGGAAAGATCGGTAGCGTGAATCCGTTTTTCATTTCTTTCACCTTTGCCCAGACTTCATGTAGATCTTTTGACTCATGTGATCGTCAAATCAGGAGTGCTAATTTGAAATCCTGAAGCAAATTTAGTAAACGATGCTCATACCTGCTCAACACAGTTCAGTCTATGCAGAATGTAAAAATTGCGTTTGTACGAATATTGGAAATCGCTCACCTCCCCCACCCTCCCGCTAAACGTTTAGAGTATGTGGATGTTTTACACCTCAACGAGGGTGCCTCTCTGCGGCTCTATTTTTTATATATCGATCGAACACTTGCCATCCCTAGCTTCGGCACGGTAATGGCAAAGTACGGTTTCAATTATTTACATTTCACTACGTATTATCAACCCTGACAGTTCAATTAGCATAGTGGGAAGACTATGAACACCTCCTATGCCGGCGTTAAAAACATGGACGGGTAGAATGTGAAAATTTGAGTTCAGGACATAGGTTTCTATTTTCCATGGGTAATTGCTTTTTGGACGTGTATTTATTTCAGAGCCAGTCGTGCACTACTTTTCATAGTTTTGCAACAAAATGAGAAGGATAATGAAGGCTGGGAAAAGGGGATATGCAGTCTGGAATGCTTCTTAAAAACGACTATGAAGATGCTATGTCATCGTGGTTAACTGGGACATTGTAACACAAAATATCCCATTTGAAAAATAAAAAGAACATTCTTGCAGGATTCAACAAAGTGCATTGATGCTATATTCTGTAAGATTCTACAATTCACATAGCAATGTTACCTCATTATTTTAAGTCATCACACAGCAATATATATCTACCGCAATCGAACAACAAATATTCAAACAAGTTACACAAACAAGCAAAAAGCAAACAAACAGACAAGCTAACTCTCTATTGGAGATTTTTCATGCAACCATACACATTTTAGTAACGTAAACACTCATTAAGCAAAATATGCAAAATGACTGACATTTTCCATCAATACTTATGAGATTCCACCAGTTTTAAAAGCCTTGCTTCTTTCTTATTCTGTCGTTTTTTCAAGCAGCAAATTGATCGAGTAAATAAATGGATTTGAAGCCGAGTTAAATGGCATCACAATGATGGCCATCGCAACGTTAAGCTCCCCTGAGACAGACACACCCTGTGAGGCGAGAAGTCCAAGTAAGCCAATGGGGAACCAGCAGAGAAAATCTGATATGACCACAGTGAACAGTCGGCGGGCTATGCTGGCATCCTTAGAGCGCTGACTACTTGTGCTTCCTTTAAGGGTGTTAGATCGTATAGACCAATAGATAATTGCCTGGCCAAAAGCAACGATCTGAAAGACAATGAAATTTAAGACGATCATAATTCCAAAGGAATAATCATGGCCCCCAAACATTTTTCTAATGACAGGTAGTGGTATGCAGATTCCAGTCTGACTGTAGAACTCCCAGTGAGCAACAGTAGGCAACAGTGGAATAACAGCAAGAAAGAGACCTACGATCCAGGACAGGCAAGAAGTTAGCTGGGCATTCCATCCTCTGAAAATGTAAAAAACTCAATGGAAATCCAACAACAAGAAATCGATCTAATGTGATTAAGCAGATGATGAAAGAAGATACTTCACAAGATACTAAGGACAAGAAACCGGCCACTTTACATGATATACTATGTCTCCAATTTATATCCTCCCAAATATAAATATTTTCATACAGCCTGTCTGCAATACCCACCAGCACCAGATAAATACCCATCAGAAAATCAGACAGGCACAGGTGAAGTACAAAGACGTTGAAGCCTGATGAGCTACTTTGCAGAGATGATAAGCGGAACATAAAACTCACTCCATTACCTATCAATGACAGGCTGCTGAAAACAGCCAAACATATTCTGTAGAAATTAGATTTCAACAAATCCTGGCAAGAAAGATAGGTTGTCTTCAGGTGCATGGCATTTTTCGAAGTTTAGCGAAAGCATTGCCGCACAACATACTTTGTAGTTATCAGCATAAAGAGTGTGCAGGTGCTCAAGATTTCTGAAGGGTGTTTTGTCAATGCTTGACAAAGGACATCTGTTCAAGTCCAACACTTGGAGCTTTTTCATTGGCTGAAAATCTAGCCCATCTACAAAGCGTGTGACACTTTGTGACAGATTCAGTAAGGTGACTTTAGGAAACAGACTGACTGTATATTGATCCAGTGTGAAAAGATGCGTCATCGACAGATCCAGAATGTTTATTTCAGACATTTCCCTTCATTCACTGTGAGAAAGTTTGTTAGAGGATTATTGGATAAAAACAATGATTTCAGATTTTGAATACTCTGCAAAATTCCCATCGGGAAAATGGTAAGTCTATTACAGCTAAGATCGAGGGTGATCAAATTAGATAATGATATACTGGAAGCATTTTTCAGGTGACAGTTAGCGAGATTGAGATAGACCAGCATTTCATTGGAAGAGAATGTAGACATAGCTAGGCCACTGCCATTTGCATTCAAGTACCGCACTTCAGGATAGTTATGAGCAGGGATAGATCGAGAACAGGTGAAAGCCAGACCATAGCAAATACAATTTTCAGGACACTGTAGGTCACAAAGCAACTCATCGTCTGTCATAGGACAATGTTTGATGCCATCACAGACCTGATTTGGGTGAACACATGCCTGGGAATTTAAACATCTATAATGGGAAGGGCAGATATAGCTGTTACAGTCCACCTCATCCTCGTGGTCTGGACAATCATAAAAACAGATTACACCTGGTGAATGTAGGCAGGCAGAATCCGCCATGCGCACACTGATAGTGGGTCTCTGGGCACACCTGGAAGAATGGTGACTGTTCATCCTGTCCTTTAGTGAGACGGGCGATATGAATGACGCCATTTCCCGCAAAGTCAATGACAAATGGAAGTGGTGGGTGATCTCTGTATTTTTCGTCTGTTGTTCTGGGGACAGAGCATCCTTTTTCATCTTCTTCGTTGTTACAGTCCACTTGCCCGTTACACCATTGCGCAGCTGTGCAGCACTGTAATGATATGAGTTGAAACATTTACTGAACACATGTGAAATTGCACTGCATTGTAATTACCAGTTGTTCTCGCTGACACCACTCTGTGGTTAATTTACTCTAAATCTTTACACGATTTATCATATTTCAACGAAACACTGTCCTGTGGTACCCATATAAATGAAAATACTGTTCCCTCCTTTTATGGACAAACAGTATACGTAGTAGTATGCAAGGTCACCTGTTATCGCTTCTAGATTCAAATGCAGTATGAAAGTGGGATGATGATATTTATACTAGATTATAACATACCTACCTAATGTGACGGACCGTTTCCCGTCCAGTCACACATTTTTGTGAAACCGTGCCAACCGGAAGGTAGTCGTCCGGAAGCCGGATAAAAAGTTTACCTGACTGCTGCTCACCTGCGCACCGTTAAAGCCGGTGAGCTGAACAATTTGGCAGTCTCTGCAGTGATTCCGGCGACGCAGCTACCCAGAATCCGAAGAGGGACTCCATCGGTGTTTTGGTGGCAGTCAGTTAATCAGTTTTGCCCGGACAGAAGTGTTCCCTGGACTGAGGGGGACTGACTGCTATTGTCTGTGGGTCGGGGCCGTAGCTGTGTCTACCCCCTTGCTCTCTGCCCTGTGTCGGCGTTGAGAACCGGCCTGAGTGCCGACAACTATCCTACCTGCCACTGCGCGCGGGACCGACTACCCGCTGAGCCAGTTGGGGCTGGAGACGCTGCTGCTGCCAAGCCAGAGCGCCGCTCCCGAGTTTTGAACCAGCGACCTGTTGGCTAGGCCGTCGCTGCATTTCTGTGTTTAGAGTGTGAGCCAAAGCTCCTGTGTGAGACTGTCACCTTTTGCCGGCAGAGATGTTCGTGAGTGTGCTAGTGATTTTTGAGCCACGGCTCTGTGAAGTTCTGTAAGTCTTGTGTCGGACTTGACGCTATAAACGTCGTCTTCATCATCTTCATCGTCTCGTCGTCTTCGGCCTCTTCATCGTTTCGTTGTCGTCATCGTCTACGTCGTCGTTGGAACCAGCCGCGCTAGTAGATAGCGAATTGTATATAGATATAGTTTGTGTCATGCGCCCTGTTTGGCGTACTTGAAGTATCAATACACACAGACACACACACACACACACACACACACACACACACACACACACACACACATATGTATATATATATATATATATATATATATATATTCTTTTTTTTATTAGGCATTGTGTGTGTGTGTGTGTGTGCACGCCTTGTGGTTGGCGTGCCGACTATTGATGTTCTTGCATTTATTATATGTTTGTTTGATGGCTCAGGCAGCATAAAACAAAAAAGAAGTGTGTTGTTCTGTTGCCTGGCTATCAATGTTCGTGTGTGTGTGTGTGTGTGTGTGTGTGTGTGTGTGTGTGTGTTGTGAATTGGAAAAGTCGTGCACGCATCCATAGTTTCTGTGTGAGTCAGACAGTCAGACACCTGCAGACACCACCCATTCCATTCATAACACGTAATTGTAAATAAGATTAGTTGGCTTCCAAGAGTATTACAATTCTACATACCTGCTTACTATTTCCACATTGGAAAAGATTCTGTTCCACACAAGGAGTAAAAGTACAGAATGCCTCATCACTGTTGTCATTACAATTCTGCCTGTTGTCACATATGAAAGAGTAGGGAACGCGCCACTTCCTGCAGCACATGCGTATGAAGGAGGAAGTAATGTCATCCCTGGAACAAGACAGGAAGAAGCAGATGGAATATCCCAGTTATCACTGTGTGCACCAAACTGCACGCTGTCCTTCCCCCAGCAGGCACTGGTAAGGTCACAGGCCAAAAAACGAATGTGTTGTATGATTCAATGGACAGTAAGAAAACGTGAACTGAAAAAAGTAGCATTTGGTTTCAGTGAAGCAGACGTTACTCTCACGGTCGTGTTGGCCTGAGTGTTTTACTTGGCACAGGAAATACAAAATAAAACTTCGCATGTGAGTCGCAGTCCCCATAGTAAAACTGTCGTAGTCCACCAAAACCAAGTGGTGGACTTATGCCACGCCAAAATCCTCCAAATCCACCACATTCGGAAATGAGGATCATTTCATTATTATATTCAAATACGTTCAGAACGTGGGCGACTGTCCCATCTGCCCATACTAAGCTATTCTTGTAACTGAAAAAAGGGAGTGGAAAATTATAGTAACATAGAAACAACAACAACAGCAGCAGCAACAGCAGCAGCAGCAGCAGCAGCAGCAGCAACAACAACAACAACAACAACAACAACAACAACAACAACAACAACAACAACAACAAACTTTCTTTGATGATTTACTTGCTCGTATGATAATGTTCTTAACTGAGTGAAACAAAGTCATTCTTATTGATTCTATGGTCATGTATTTTACTTACGCAGCTTGAACTAAGATGCTCTCTCTCTCTCTCTCTCTCTCTCTCTCTCTCTCTCTCTCGCTCTCTCTCTCTCTCATATAGGTGAGATATCTGAGTTTGAGTTTGTAAACTTGTGTGTGTATTCTCTTTTTTCTTTTCTTTATTTTATCCAGTTATAAAAGC
>JADBJO010016937.1:27500-30000 GCA_016801955.1 Conus betulinus | reverse complement strand
AATATCCTGACCAACACTGCAGGTGTCTGTGTATCTGGGGCCTTGTTGATGCTGCGATATGGTATGAGAGTAAGCGTAGAATACAGCCTTGTCATGCAGTCTCAGACCAGAATAGAAAGCCGTATCATCATCATCATCATCATCATCATCATCATCATCATCATCATCATCATCAATGATCAGCATTAAAAATATGTGTCTCAAATCCTGTGGCCCTTCGTGCCCTGGTTTCATGGTGATCACATTTTCGATGTCCTCTCCACGGCACATTCATGGGGGCTGTCGCTGGGCGGACGTGGTGGCGCCCCCCACAGGGAGAGCTCACTCACTGCGGCTCCGCGACTAAGCAATGATTGTCATCAGTAGGGAGCTTAGTTGGTGGTGTCCCGCGTATGTTGGATCAGAACAAACACCACTGAATATCAGCGAAGTGACTTGGCAGCAGTGCAGTGTCTCCTCAGGTGGGTTGCCTCCTGACGGCTTGACATTGAGTGTGGATTGCCGGTGCCGGGGCTGCAGCGGGACGGACCGGTCTGTGGCTGTGGACGGGGGATATGGGGGACGGGATGGGGGGTGGGGGGTGGCCGTGTGTGTGGAATGATCCGCGTGAATAAAATGACGCTGAGTGGCACAGAAGATAAGACAGCCAAAGACAAACAAACAAACAAAGAGTTTTGAGTCTGGTAGGTTCGGTGTAATACTCATTGATCGCAAACTATTGGACAAAAAGGAGGGGGAGAGGCTACTAAACCAAGAGTAGAAGTGAGCAGAAAAAGGGAGTGGAGGATGGGGAAAGGGGAGGTGGGAACGAAGGGGAGAGAGAGAGAGAGAGAGAGAGAGAGAGAGAGAGAGAGAGAGAGAGAGGCAGAGAGGCAGAGAGAGAGAGAGAGAGAGAGAGATAGAGACACAGAGAGACAGAGAGAAATGAAATGAAATCAAATGAAAATCTGTATTCCATAAGGCCAAGGCCCTTTTTGGAACAGGGGAACAAAAACAAACGCAGATAAACATCATTGCATACATATACATAATATAGGATTCAAGTTATAGCACTCTGCCGCGCTTTAAATGCTTGATAAATATAAAGTGCTCATTTTCTGACTGTATTACTGTTCGTTGGCCAACAAGGGAGATACACGAAAGCCATTTGTTTTATGAAAGAGCTGTTGAGCTATGAACTGTTCTCTGTTGCTATTGTAGAATGGACAACGTAACAAGAAGTGCATTTCGTTTTCGGCTGCAACTTTACATAGTTGTATGGATGTGTGTGTGTGTGTGTGTGTGTGTGTGTGTGTGTGTGTGTGTGTGTGTGTGTGTGTGTGTGTGTGTGTGAGGGAGGGAGAGTGAGAGCGTGGTGTGTGCTGGCTAGCAAGTGTGTTTTAGTAGATGTGTGAGAGATAAAAGCATTCTGATGTGTCTTCAAGAAATATCAAATATCCCCAGTAGCAGCAGTAGTAGCACTAGCAGTAGTAGTGGTATTATTATTATTATTATTTATTATTATTATTATTATTATTATTATTATTATCATCATTATCATTATTATTATTATTATTATTATTATTACTATCACCATCATTATGATAATTCTTATTGTCATTACTATCATTATTATCATTGTTATTATTATTATCATTATATACAGAGAGGCAGAGAGAGAGACAGAGACAGAGCGACAGAGACAACAGAGAGAAATGAGCACGCAGCAAATGTTAACAGAGCTTCGTTCTGGTCTCATCGTTTACATCACGGCGGAACATCAACCTACATCTGTTTGGCTGTGTGCAGAGCGCATCTATTTGTCCAATAGCGTCCAAAGATGGACACAGAGGAAAAAGAAAACACAACAACAACAACAACAACAACAACAACAACAGAAATGAACAGGAAGCAACACAGACAAACCGGGAAATATCCGTCAGAAATTGTTTGGTTACTTGAGAAATGTTTGCAAAGTGATACACAGAACACTAACACAGAAAACAAAAGGGGAGAAAATCAATACACAGATGACTAAGATAAGGCGATTGAAACGGAGGAAAGTAGAATTCGACAACACAACTGAAAACACAAGAAATCAAAACAATGACAGACAGAGAAGACAAAAAAAAAAAAAAAAAAAAAAACGGAACAATGCATAACAAAACTACCACAAAATAATGACAGAGAAGAAAAAAAGCTGAAGAAACAATACATAACAATACTACCACACAAAAAACAAACAAGACAAACTAAAGCAACTAAAACAAGACGGGTAACACGACACAAACAAAACAAGACATAATTCAAAACAAAAGAAAACAAAGGATGTAAACAATCAAGATATGACAAAGAATGTTTAATAACAAAGAAAACCCAGGCAAAAAAAATTCAATGAGAGAGAGAGAGAGAGAGAGAGAGAGAGAGAGAGAGAAGAACAGAACAGAAAAAAGACACAATGACAATCACGATAGTTGTGATCATTAAGAGCGAGAGAAAATTAACAACAACGACGACGACT
>JADBJO010016937.1:0-22500 GCA_016801955.1 Conus betulinus | reverse complement strand
GCAAACCTGCCTGAATATACTTACCTTGAATCTGTTTAATGTGTTCGTCAAGCCCTTTTGTAAGATACTCGGGGCTTTGAGCATCAAATCATCTGCGTTCAGTTTCAGTTCTGTTCCTTGAAAATGTCCCTGAGCCTCAACACACGTGTGTAGTATTTGACCAAACAGAGAGTTATCCAGCAGCAGTTAACATTAAAGGCGGCGTGTTGCGCTGCTGGTATAGTATTACATCTTTTTTTTTTTTTTTTTTAAACTCTTACGTATAACATTTTTGCTTCTTATTTGTATTACCTGGTCGCTTGTTCGAAAACTGGCAACTCAAGCTTCATTATCCGTAGCACGTATCTTTTTTGGAGACGTATTTTGTACTGTCTTTTCTCCGGTCCTGTCCACAACCCAGTTTGAATCAGCTGTTGAACAATGCTTAGAGATGCATACTTTCAACGATGGAAACAAACTTTGCAAGAGAATGCAACTGTTTCAAGAACAAATTCGTTCAAGCAGAAATGATTGTTCTGTGAAACATTTCATATGTTTGCTATACTAACAAAAACAACAACAAGAACTGCATAGAATCTTAAACAACAACAACAAGAACTGCATAGAATCTTAGAGTTTGAGACTGTAATATATCCGTAACACCAGAACTTCAAAATATTTCCACCAAAGTGAACAGCTCTGTAATGCAAGCGATGGAGATGAAAATTGTGGTAAGTTCTATTACCACAGTCATCTATTTTTGCCTGTCTCATTCTGCGTGTCCCTTTGGTAGGATTACCCTTAAACATCATTCCAGCTCTGCCATACACAGCCACACATGGTCAGTCCTATTGCATTGCCTGCACCAGCAGTCGACGGTGAGCCATTAACATTGATATATGGTTTTGTGATGGGCAGCCAGTGAGGACAAGCTGCGCTATTCAATTGTAATTTCGGTGGGGTTATTTGGGTGTTGGCGACAGTGCAAGAATTAATAATTATAACAACAATAATAATAGTAACAATGATACTGATGATGATGATGATGATGTTGATAATAACAACAACAAAAAAAGATGATATTCATCATCATCATTACCATCATCATCACCACCATCATTATAATTATAATTATTACTACAATTACTACCGCTACTTCTACAAGAGTAGTTGTAGTAGTAGTAGTAGTAGTAGTAGTAGTAGTAGTAGTAGAACAACAGCTATAATAATGGTAATGATGGTGATGGTGATAATGATGATGATGATGATGATGATGATCATCATCATCATCATCATCATCATCATTATCATCATTATCATCATCGGCTTCATCATCAGCATAATCATTACTATTATTATTATTATTGTTATTATTATCATTATTATTATTATCGTCATTATTACTATTATTGTTATTTCTATTTAACTTTGTCATTTACTTTATTTTATTCTTTTGCTTTGAGAGCTCTTACACAGAGTCTGTCTTCAGTTAGATTAATTCTAAGCGGTTTTGCTCTACGCTCTCACTTACACGGGGGGCTGCCTACCGAGGTAGAGCCGACCGCACTGCTGCCTGCTGGCGGTGATCATTCCTTCCCAGTGTCATGCAGCTGCATATAAGTCACTTAGGTTTTTATTTATTCCCCCAATTTTTCACAGATGAGGCTTTTTTTGTTTTTGTTTTTTTGTTTGTTTGGTGTGTGTACGTGTCACCCATACCCAAAGTGTAGTGTGATGCGTGTAATGAAGACCTCCTTGCCGCCGCTCATTTGGGATAAAAGGAAGTGTTTCAACGTGGCAGGAAACAGTAAACAGTAAATAACAGGCAAGTAGGGTAACTTTCGCTCCCAGGATGAAATAATGATTACAGGCCCATAACTCCAAACGAATACTGCTCGCGACACTACACCCACTCCCCTAGCAAAAAAACGCCCAGAGAAGACAGAACAGACAAGGAAGAAACAAAGAGACATCCCCTTGTCTCCGTTTTGTTTGTTTGGTGGTGTGTGTGTGTGTGTATGTGTGTGTGTGTGTGTGTGTGTGTGTGTGTGTGTGTGTGTGTGTGTGTGTGTGTGTGTGTGTGTGTGTGTTGTTGTTGTTGTTGTTGTTGTTGTTGTTGTTGTTGTTGTGTTATTTCTGCTAGGCGATTTCATGTCGCAATCAGCATACGTTTAGAGTTAAAGGCCTGTAAATATTTCACTTGGGATGGTTATCCTGTTTGACATACCACCAACGGTGGTTTGGGACAGTCAATTTGAATGTATCCCCCCCCACCCCCCCCACCCCCCCCCCCCGTCCGTGCCCCTCTCTTTAAAAACATAATCTGCGGAAGTAATAAAGACAACAGCAACAAACACACATCTCCATCCTGTTTTTTTCTGTTGTTGTTGTTGTTGTTGTTGTTTTCTGTTAACTCTCTGGAACTCGGACAGTGCTGCTGTTAAGTATGCCAGCATCCTAGTACAGTCTGTTCCAAACGCCCACCCAGCCATCTAAATCAGAGAAAAAAACAGCAGTGGTGCGACAGCTGCTTGTGTGTGTGTGTGTGTGTGTGTGTGTGTGTGTGAAATGTCAGCATTCCTTGTGCAATCTGTTGAAACGCCTACACACACTCCACACGTCGTCAGTATAGCTCTTGGACGATTAGAATCGAGTGTGTGTGGGGTGGGTGCGGGTGTGCTTGTGTGGGGGGGGGGGGGGGGGGGGGGAGACGGAGGTCAGGGTGGTGGAGTAGAAGAAAAGAAAGACAGTTAGAGACCGGGAGAGAGGAAAGACGAGAGAGAGAGAGAGAGAGAGAGAGAGAGAGAGAGAGAGAGAGAGAGAGAGAGAGAGAGAGATGGAGGGGGGGGGTTAATGAAAGGAGGTAATGGGTTGGGGATTAAATACGGGGGGAGAAAGAGAAGTGCAAGACGAATTAAAGGCATTCAAAATTAGAATATTGTGAAAAGTAAAACATTTCAGCGCTATGGGGTGTTGACTCGGGGCTTCACACCCCGCACACCTCATCCCCCTCCTCCCACCCTACCTCTCCCCCCCCCCCCCCCCCCCCGTCCCCGTCTCTCCTTGCCCATCTCCCATCTCTTGCTCCTATCCCTGCTTCCCCATCCTATCCCCCCCCCCCCCCTCTCCCCTCTCTCTCTCTCTCTCTCTCTCTCTCTCTCTCCATATACCAATAACAATATAAGATCAATGAAATGAATTAGTTTGCTGATACCTGGGAAGCAAAAAAAAAAAAAATCCGCAACAACAAACAACAACAACAACAACAACAACGACAACAACAACAAAAAAACAACATCAACATTAACCACTATTCCCTGGTGGTTTTATTTGTTTGCTTGTTTGTTGTTGTTTTGTGTCTTGTTTCATCTTGTGTATGTATCGTTTTCTTCTTCATTCCCACGCCCCTCATTACAACTCTTCTTCCACAGCCACACCCTAACCTGTACTAATGCAACAACCACACAACTGGCAAGTCATAGGAAGCACTCAAGGTCAAGTCGCCATGAGGAAAACCCATCAGAAGAGATACTGCATACGGATACCGCTTACCACAAGCGCAATTGCGTGTGCGTCTTTTTCCGTCGATTGGTCAAAATGTGCACCTGAAATTCCAGCCGTTCAGTTCATTTCAGCGGTTTATTAATGTCTTTTCATTGTCCGATGATATCAGACACTTAACAAAAAAAAAAAAAAAAAAAAAAAAAAAACCTTCACACTCAACTTATTATCCATGTTAGTACTTTCAAACCCACATCTGATATATGCATATTTCCGTAAGTAAAATACCCTAGTGGTATATAAAATTATTGATATTTATAAAAATAAATTTGCAGCCTGTGACTGCGAAAAGGTCATGGCAATTTGAGCAGCATATGAACCATATAAAACAGTCCTGACATTATCAAAATTGTTCACTTCAATACCTTTCTCCGGATAGAGCGAGGTCAACACTGAGCACTCAAGCAAAAGATGATGCACAAAAATCTTTTCTCTGCAGACACAAGTAATACCATGAGAATCTTTAGTGTTCCAAGTATTCGGCCTTAATTCATGACTTAATCTAACAATGTGCCTTGGGCTCGACGGTAAAGTAGCCATTTTTTAAAAAACTAAAATTCTGCCTATGTATATACTGTTCCATAATTTGGATTAATTTACCAGAGGACAAATCTAAGGGATCTTAAAAATAAAACAAGAAATTCCGGACAGATTTTTGTATGCAGGCGCGGCTGCACTTTTTCTCTAAGCACTGAAAAAGCTGGACTGTGAAAATTCTCTCTCTCTCTCTCTCTCTCTCTCTCTCTCTCTCTCTCTCTCTCTCTCTCTCTCTCTCTCTCTCTCTCTCTCTCTCTCTCTCTCTCTCTCTCTCAGGTTAGTATAGATGGCCTTTCGTGCATTGTCATATGATTTTATTATACTTTCTGGATGTTTTTTCGCGTATCTGTTAAGGCTCCTTGCTTGGTCGTTGTCGTTGTTCGTGTGTTATGAATTCGCTGGGTTTTTTTTTTTTCTTGTTGCTATCAAATTTTTAATTCCTGATTTAGTGTTGATTTGTGATGTTGCATGGTATCAGAAGAATACATATTTTACCGTCACCAAGTCTAGGTTACTTATTTTTCTACTTATCTGTTATTTTGCCTGTCTGTTGACAAAAAACTGACTTCCTCAAAATATCCTAGAAAGATGGAAAGGTGCCCACGGACGAATCCATTTATTGTGCGGATCTCTCTCTCTCTCTCTCTAATTGTTTCCCAGTTCAAGTTGTTCAGTGCCTCGAGACTAAAACGGGGACGAAACAGCGCGCGCAGTTGCGGGCACAATTATGGCTTGAAATACGTGCAGACATTTTGACCAATCAACCGTCATTGCGTTCAATGGCGCCTGTCTGATCCAACACAAACGAAGGACACCACCCAGTAAGCACACCCCACCCCCAACCTCCGCTTCTCACCCCGTGTCCTACTGTCGACGATAATCACCAAGCGGCGACATCCCGGTACATAAATTTCACACAGGGGCATCATTTTGTACCAACGAGTCAAAGAATGATTCGGGTGTGCTGCAGGAGCAACTTGCTCTCATCTGTGAATGTGAGATGTTTGGTTGGGTGTAGCTCTTAATGTGATCTAGAAGAACACGGTACAGTGGAGAAGCGTTTGCCTAAACATTCATTAAACATGGATTCCAATGAAGTGACACACAAACGAAATCACGTAATCGAAATCAAGTATCAAAATGAATGGCTACCAGAATTGCAGTACTAGGACAACAGTCGTACAGGTGTTTAATGCGTCCGCTCGTACGTCCCAATCGATAGCAGACAACGTTTGGATTATGCCTTGAGGGTGAGAACTGCCCCCAAAATGGCTACAGTAGCAGAGGATTGTACTAAGTCCGGCTGACTGGTGACTCAAACTGAATTTCTTTTTATTTTATTTATTTTTTTTTATTTATTTTTTTTTTTTTTTTTGCCCCACTAAGCACTATTGTCAATCCAACATAGTCACTACCGTCACTAATATATCATACAATTCTACAAAACAAACTGCAAACCCCATTGTTTCACACACACACACACACACACACACACACACACCTTCTCCTTTACGCCCTCCCCCTCACTATTTTGTCTCCCATGATCCCCTGCTGGGTGGCCTCGTTTCCGTCCGGCGGCCCATTTTGATCGTGCGAGAATTTGAGAAGATAAGTGGTTTCTCGTTCTTCGTTCTCACTGTTCTAAATGTTATTTGTTTTTGCCTGAAGAAGACCCAAGAGGTCGAACTGCAGTGTGTCTTCTCTTCTTCTTTGTTTGTCTATGTCCCTGGCGGTAACTAACCCCTCTCTTTCTAAATTTTGCTTCAAACTGAACGTCAATGTTAGGACTGTCATGTATTAGTGTCGGTTACAACACCGAAAAATTGTGCAGGAAGCATGTGTGTCGTGGTCGAAAGAAAACCCAATGGCATGGCCTCCCAACGTAGACCCTAAGTGATTTTATACAGTTGTCATCATCGTTATCATCATCATCGTCGTCGTCGTCGTCGTTGTTGTCGTCGTCATTATTGACGGCATTGTTGTTCTCGTCGTCGTCGTCATTGTTGTCGTCAATGGACACAAATCATTTTTCAGTACAGAACAACAACTAGTACGACTACTTTGTTGAAGACATACACTATTGCTGCCTCCTTCTTTGCCAACTCTGTTGTTGCCATCGCTGCCTCTGCTACTATTAAATACCACGAGTACTAGTACTACTACTGCTCCCACAACTAGAGCTTTAATGTACGGTTTTCCTTCCTTTCATGGTATACAAAAGTCAAAGGCCAAGACGTAGTGGCTGCTGGGGTAGTGAAACTGCTAGATGTTCGTGTCTGGCACGGCATGGTAGAACGTGAACACCTTCCTTCTCCTTCTCCTGCCTTAACCTCCCCTGTTCTGAATCATGTGCCCATTTACTGCTGAGTGGACAGAGAAGATCATCAAACCGTGCATGTCCGACCCCAGAGTGGTGGAACGCATGGCCGACAGCACTGTAGAGAAATGCTTTGATCCCCTGATTGCCGGATAAGGAGGGGGGGGGGGGGGGGGGGGGGGGGGGAGGGGGGGGGAGCATGAATGGCATCGGCGTAGAAGTTTCTCATTGTACGTTAAATGCATATTCACACACACACACATACACACACACACACACACACGATTGCGCGTGCGCGCGCGCACACACACACACACACACACACACACACACACACGTGCGCGCGCACGCACGCACGCACGCACGCACGCACCCCCCCACACACACAGAGCCAGAGACAAGAGCCAGAGACAGAAACAGAGACAGACAGACAGACAGAGACAGAGAGGCGTATAGGCTGTGTTCGATTACTGTTGTTATTCACGGAGCAGTATGTATCACATATCTAGCAGTGCCTTTCGAATGAAGAACCTTACACCTATGAACATTCCACATTTGGTTTGAAACATGCATATTCCTTTCCAGACAAACACACGGGCCTGACATGTGGCTTGTATTGACAGCCAGAGGCTTTCCATGGCGACAAAAGTGCCACCATCCCAAAATTAACACCCTACATAAATAAATGATTTACTATAATATGCATATACACAGAGAAAACAACAACAACCTAGTTTTCACTTCATATTTCCGAAGTTGCGACAAGTACGGAAATGAACCCTCGCCAAAAATAATAGTTTTGAATCTCTCCGAACAAAACGTGTTTCGCACAATCTTTTCCGAGAGAAATGTCGTGTCTTTTTATGACGATGACAATCGATAACAATGCTCACGTCGTTTTGTATACGAGTTGTTTACTCGGATGTGAACGATGACAGTAGACCTCCTGGCTAGAAATAGACAGGAACAGGACGTAAATAGCTGCCAACAAAAACGGGTAGATGGTTGGCTCCAGTCCAACAAAATCCAGAAAAAGATTTCAAGGCTAAAAATATTAGCTGTTTCTTCCCTTGACGAGAGTTGAAACCGCTCGTAATCGAAGGGTGTGTCTGTGACGTACGCATGCCTGGGATTTTGCTGCAGGAATTGATGGGAGCAGATGTGGTTTTTTCCTCTCGTGGCTAAATATGTGTCGTTGAGTTTACGTTGGTCGATTGGGAAGACAGCAAACTTGTTGATCTTGGAATGCTTCGTGTGTGTGTGTGTGTGTGTGTGTGTGTGTGTGTTGTGTGTGTGTGTGTGTGTGCGTGCGAGCGCTGGCTTGCGGTTCACCGCGACCGCGACGAACCAATCCATTGTTTCCCGTTCCGGTTCCAGGCGCAGAGAGAGAGAGAGAGAGAGAGAGAGAGAGAGAGAGAGAGCTTTGATGTTAATAAAAAGGTATTGTGACGTCGTTCATACCCGAGGGAGTGGCCCATCCATCTCAATGATAACGAGAGCATGTACGCTTGTCGCACCTATGACGTCATTCACACGTGACGCAGGCCGTCGTGTTCAATGCTATCAGTCACAAAGGTTTCAGATAGTCGTTTTTTGAACCAACATTCCAGTGAACACAGTATCTAAACTTCGTTTGTCTATGATAGACGGAAGAAGGGAGTGCGGCAGTTCAGTACATTTAACCATAAATGACAAACAGAAATAGGGTTGTAGATGAAACCTGAACTAATTCTTGACGAAAATTTCAGAAACTGAGAAACTGTTACGATTTGTCTTAGGTTAGTTTCTGGTATATAATTAAGAGAGAGAGAGAGAGAGAGAGAGAGAGAGAGAGAGAGAGAGACAGACAGACAGACAGACAGACAGACAGATAACTTAGAAGGGCCATGGGAGAGCGCAGACCTCCGTCTATGTCTTGATCCCGGATCCGACCTTTGATCCGGATCTACGCAACGGATCCGCACGAAAGTTTGATTATAAGTTCGTCGCTGGGCCACATTCCCATTCTGTTCCCAGTTTCGTTAAAATGCGTTCAGTTATTCCTGCATACATCGCTGAACAGACTGTCCATCCGCCGCCCGTTGATCCCGATCAGTATGACTCTTCCCCTCGAATTCAGATCTTTTGAAATGGAGGAAATCAGATGAGCCTATGTGTTCGTTCATTCAAGGCCAGCTTACAGTGGAACAAGATCTATGCTCATGCCGAGCAGCTTTAATCCAGGGAGGGTACCCATGGGGACGCAAGCCAGTGCTTAAAAAGAAAGATCTGTACATGCGGTAAGCACTCCCAAAGGAAACAGCACGCCGCCAGAGAGCTCCAGTGATAAATTCTACAGGACAGGAGGCCGCACTTCGTGATCTGGAACTGCTTTGAAAAACAAAGAGTATGAAATCAGAGTTGACTGGATGCCATGGGTGACTGAAAGTGCGCTGCAGGCTTTTCAGGCTAAGAAAACCATTCACAGATCATCAGGAAGAGTGAGTGGCATGAGACCGGATACCGTGTTCCACTCAAGCTTCATCAAAATGGATGATTCCGATGGAACTCACTGTTACATCATGAAATCAGAAGGAAAAACAAGCTCACATCTACAAGATCAAGAAGCATGTCAGTCTAATCAGGAGCTTTATGGAATCTGGCTTCCAGATCATGGAGCTTGTCATTGAAGTTGGAAGAAGTAGGGTGATTGGGGGTGGGGAGGAAGAGGGGGGAGTGTAGACTCTATCAGCCTATGATCTCATGGAACTATTTGGGATGTCTGAAAGATAGGGATAGGGACCCTCACGACAATGGTTGAGGAGGACGAAAAGAGTTCAAGCAAGATCTGATCGAGGAAGAACGAAAATGATCTTCGTTAGGCATAAATTTTTCCACCTCAGAACTGATGTGCGATAGCCAGGTGGGGGTAAGTCACCACCTTGCGAGACGACGCCATGAGACGCACCTCCACCCAGAAGTTGTGGGTTCCAATGCCCGCAGCGCCAGGGGGGGAAACAACCCAGTCCCTTGAAATGCGAGGATTGGACGCATGCCCGAGGTAGCTTACTTCTCTGAAGACCTTCTGGCGTCAAATCTCTCCTTAGATTTCCCTCACAATGAACAGAATCGCCACACACCCCTTTGATCTGGATCTATGCTGCAGATCTGCACAATACATGGATTCGTCCATGTGCACTTTTCCATCTTTCCAGGAGGTTTTGAGGAATTCGTTTTTTTTTGTCAACAGACAGGTTAAAGAACAGATATGCAGAAGTAGAAAAACAAGTAACCTAGACTTGGTGACGGTAAAAAAAAAATGTACTCTGATACCATGCATCATCTCAAATCAACGCTAAATCAGGAGTTAGACATTTGATAGCAACAAGGAAAAAAACAGCGAAATCATAACACACGAACAACGACGACCAAGCAAGGAGCCTTCACAGATACGCGCAAAACATCCAGAAAGTATACTAAAATCATATGACAACGCACGAAAGGCCATCTATACTAACCAGAGAGAGAGAGAGAGAGAGAGAGAGAGAGAGAGAGAGAGAGAATTGATAGCTAACATAAATGTAGATGTACCCAGTCTCTTCTTCTTCTTCTTCTCAAAAAGATAACTTATTTGGATTTCTCCGTTCTTTATACATTGACAGTCTAAATAAATTGTTTTAAAACTTCTCTCGTGTAATGTTTTAAATAATAACACTGAAGGACTGGTAAGGCAACTTTTTTTTGTTTTAAAGCTATTTGTTTTTCTACCTAATTTTAAGTTTTCTTTTTCTTCCATGTATACCTCCAAGGTCAAATCTGTTAGAGAAAGGACAACGACTAAACATTACAACTCCCCAGCCTCACACATCAAGCCTACCCCCCCCCCCCCCCCCCCCCCCCCCCCCCCCCCACACACACACACACACCACACACACACACACACGCAACCCGACTTTTCAGCCCCAAACGCCCTCACACTAGTCATCTATCATTCCCGCTTTAGAATCTTGTCAAGTTCGTAATCCATATTCTCTCTTTTTCATAGTCCTACGTATGTTCTTCTTCTTTACATTTTCCCCTAGAATGGCAATGTTAATTAACAGGCTTTGGAAGAACTAGATCTATAAGTAATTCGTTTGCATCCACTACGTTGAGTTCATTTTTTACATCTTACTAACCACGTGTTACACTTGCACTGTCCTAAAAGTTGACAATCTCTGTCTGTCTGTCTGTCTGTCTGTCTCCTGCCCCCTCCCCCTCCCCCCCCACCATCTCTCTCTCTCTCTCTCTCTCTCTCTCTCTCTCTCTGAACAAAAATATTGAGTGGGAGTAACGAGCGTGTGTACTTCAACATGTCTGCCTCATGATTTATGTTGTCACATTTCCTCATGTTAATGCATATGCTTACCACTCCTTATATTTTCAGCTGCTATCAGAATACTATGCAATAGTGCGTGCGTGCGTGCGTGTGTGTGTGTGTGTGTGTGTGTGTGTGTGTGTGTGTGTGTGTGTGTGCGCGCGCGCGCGCGTGTTTTTTTCTGAGATCAGTGTTTTTTTCTCTCTCTCTCCTCTCTCTCTCTCTCTCTCTCTCTCTCTCTCTCTCTCTGAGTAGTCGTTGTGTCAAGAAGAAGCAACTACAATACAAAACGGTACATTATTAACCCGCCACTCATAGTGCTCTGTCTTTTTTTTCCTTTGATAGTTTTGTATCTATGTGTATAGTGATCATGTCAATATTGGCTCTCCAGATCATGAGCCCATGGTGTCTGGGCATCAGGATCTGTCTATGATGTCAAAATGATGACGTGAACAGGGCAACGTCAGGTATGATCTGGAACAACGATCTCTTTGTCAATGCGATTGTTCAGTCTTCAGCCATCCGCATCAAAACAATCAAGAACAATAACAATGTAGTAGAAAGGTAAGCAATTGTTTCATGAAATATGTGGAGGTGTTCAACAAAGAGCGGGTTGGCAGTGACATCATCTATTGGGGTGTATGTTTTGTGGTGTAAAAAAAAAAGAAAAATCAATCGCATATATATATATATATATATATATATAGAGAGAGACTGTCTTCCCATCTGTTCTGAAATTTTTTGTGGCATCTCTAACTGGATGTTTAGCACTTGAGAAAGTGTGTCTCTGTGAATATGGTTCTTGTTTGTTTCTTTGTTTGCTTTGTTTAATTTTTTTTTTTGCGGCTGAGTTCATCTTCTGGGTCTCCAACACAGTACAGAGAGCATGGGGCGCAGTAGGCCTACCAGAAAGGTATAAAGAAGAAGATACACCGTAGGTGCGGGTGGGACTCAGGGAAATGCAGTCCTCAACTGCTGAACAAACCAGCTGGGAGCAATCGTGCACTACCTTGAGAAGCCTACGCTGTGTTCACATAGGATGTAGGCACGCACAGGGCATTCTCATAAGACATCAAGGGACATAATTGCTCCCTGACAGATGCTATGGTATAATGGCCACTGGATGCGACACGATAGAACTTCCACGAGAGCGTTTACATGGGTGACCCAGCCTACAGTTCATGACTGCAGAGCCCAACGGCGAAAAATGCCGCCATTAAGCAACTGTCACGTGCATAGCGCAGCCACATTCGTGGTTTCGCTAACAGGTGTCGACAGTACAACTCCAGACACGGTCAAACTTTCGCCATGAGGTCCCACGTATCCTCTTACGCGACGCGTTGATTTACTTGTAACTGTTCTTGATTATGTTCATTGACGATGATGGTGGATGATAGAGCAATTGCGTTTATCAAGATTTCGTTTCTTCACATGCACGCTAGATTTCGTTTCTTCACATGCACGCTGCTTTTGTTTACCTTGATGTTGTTAAACTGATGATCATGTTTACGCCGTTCTTGTTTTTGTGAACTGATGTTCACGACATTCTCATTTGCATGAGGACAAAACAAAAGAAATGAAATCTTTGGTAATGCAAAACTACGATGTATGGTCTCCTCGGTTTGAAAAGGGAAAGGCACATTCTGTTTGTGTCTGTCACCTTTTTATGACTGTGCAAAGGACCCGTTATTATCTAACTGTCTGTCTCTCTTCATCGGATGAAGGGAAAAATGACTCTCTATGTGGTGTCGGTGATGGTGGTGGCGGTGGTGTGTGTGCGTGTGTGCGTGTGTGTGTGTGTGTGTGTGTGTGTGTGTGTGTGTGTGTGTGTGTGAGAGAGAGAGAAAGAGAGAGAAAGTGTGTGTATGTGTGTGTGTGTGTGTGTGTGTGTGGTGAGAGAGAGAGAGAGAGAGAGAGAGAGAGAGAGAGAGAGAGAGAGAGAGAGAGAGAAAGTGTGTGTATGTGTGTGTGTGTGTGTGTGTGTGTGTGTGTGTGTGTGTGTGTGTGTGTGTGTGAGAGAGAGAGAGAGAGAGAGAGAGAGAGAGAGAGAGAGAGAGAGAGAGAGATATCATTCATTCGAAATGTTTTTTCTTTCAAATTTTAATCTACGGTTGCCAGCGCGCACATGGTCAGAAATCCAAGTTAGGAGACAAGACAAACTCTTCTGAAGTTCTGCGCTTCCTCAACAGATATTAAAGGGAACCGAAGAGAAATTCAATCAGATGTTGGCTAGACAACCCCCAACAGTAATTTCTCCAGAGCGACTTGATCCTATCAGCATATGCTCATTATATATTCCACCCACGGTTACTTTACATTCGTTTGATGTCTTAGTTTTTGCTGGATAGCCCTGATCTTGAGAGGTTTTTGTTGTTGTTATGGTGCTAATTTAAAGTTTCAATATAGAATTTCGTGGCACGGCTCCAAAGAAAGACATTTCTTCTCATTACATCCTCACTCCCTCCCTCAGTGTCTGTCTGTCTGTTTGTCTACCTCTCTCTCTCTCTGTTTCTGTCTGTCCTGTCTATCTGTCTGTCTGTCTGTCTCTCTCTCTCTCTCTCTCTCTCTCTCTCTCTCTCTCTCTCTCTCTCTCTCTCTCTCTCTCTAGTAAAGGGCGGGGAAAACTACACAGAGATACAGACAATGTGACGTGTAGTTTTCATGCGTTCGTTTGCAAACACTTTGACAATGTTGCCCGACTCAGACATAAGTGATGTTACTCACGAACACGTCTTGTGTTTGTATCTAATTTGCAACTCTGCATAGTCACATAGGTGTCCCTTTGCCACAAGACATTTTGGCATGACAGTGACATTTAAAAAAAAAAAAATCTCTGCCTCTGTCTGTCTGTCTGTCTGTCTGTCTGTCTGTCTCTCTCTCTCTCTCTCTCTCTCTCTCTCTCTCTCTCTCTCTCTCTCTCTCTCTCTTTACTTCCCCTCATTTCTCCTTTCCTCCCTCTGCCTCTGCTCAGTATATGCCTCTGCGTCTGTGTCTGTCTGCCTGCCTGCCTGTCTGTCTGTCTGTCTGTCTGTCTGTCTGTCTGGCTCTTTGTCTGTCTGTCTGTCTGTCTCTCTCTCTCTCTCTTCTCTCTCTCTCTCTCTCTCTCTCTCTCTCTCTCTCAATTAATTACAGAGTCGAAACGTCAAAATGACAGAGCAGTCATCCTCCGAACCGTTTCCTTTTCACTGATTATCCAGCCATTTCACAGTTTGGAAAATCGGCCGTTTGGGGGATTAGGAGACATGATGTCGTTTTTGCCCCTGGCATCACTCTCCAGTGCCTTGCAATTTCTGTCTTTGAAGGAACCTGATGGCCAATCAGCACCATTCAGCTGCACGCCATTCCGGAATGAATCACCCATCAAGCAGACCATTTTTGCTCTCGCTGTCTCTCCTTTTTTTTTTTTTTTTTTTTTTTTTTTTTTTTTTTTTGATTTTCTATAATTTCTTTTTTCTTAATGTAATATATTTCCCCCCCCCCCCCCGTAATTGGTAGCAATGCGTTTGTCTCTTGATGTGTTTAGAAGTGGACAGCGGAGAAGATTTGCTTCTTTTGTTCTTTGTTTTTTTTCTTGTGTGTGTGTGTGTGTGTGTGTGTGTGTGTGTGTGTGTGTGTGTGTGTGTGTGTGTGTGTTAAGATTTCAAGGGTTTCTGTCTGCTGTATTATGTCACTGTCATTTCATCCTTTCCGACACGGCTAAAAGTAGGGACTTTTTTTTTATATAGTAGGCTAGACTCCCGATTTTGATATGGAGAGACGTGACCGCACATATTTCAGTGTCTGTTTATTGACCGTCAGGAAACAGATTCATGTGCTGGCTTGTGGGCGTGTAACGATTTGGCGGAGCCTACCTCTCTCTAAATCGAATCGCTGCGACCTATCAGAGCCTAACTCTGCCTTATAATTATCTTTTTTTTTAGGAGTGCATGAGTGTGTGTGTGTGTGTGTGGGGGGGGGGGGGGGGGGGGGGGGGGGGGGGGAGAGGGGGGGAGAAGGGGGGGGGGGGGGGGGCGGGAATGAGTGAAACTGCATCCAGCATGAAACAGTTCTAGGTGATACGGTTACCGGTCGCAAAGGGGCAGTTCCTTCGAAACTGAAAGACGTGTAACTGTATGATAAACAAACAAACAAAACGAACAAGCAAACAAGCAAAACAACAAAACGAACAAACATAGAAACAAAACAAGCCAACACACATGGTAAACCGAGACCACCCCGCCGGCATCCAGTGCCTCAGAACGCGGTGGACAGTGACCGCATGCAACTACTGATGTCATGATTTTGTAAAAGACGTTTTTTTTTTTTTTTAAAAAAAAAAAAAAAAAGTAATACTGTACTGACAGGATTTATTATCATCATCTAAAAAAAATGAACAACAACAAACAATCAAAACTTCATTGGACAGTCTTTATAATCTGGTGTTTTGTTAGAAAGTTGAAATGCTATTTCCCGGTGATAGGTTGAGTGGTTAGTGCTTCATGAGTATCAACCGAAAATACTGCGTTCAGTTCCTCATGACCTCGAGTGGGTTAAAAAAAGGATATTTTGGTGTCGGAGGGCGGCATACTATGTGGAACAGTTTATATCTTAACCCCTTTAGTGTGTATATACATGTGAAACAAATGAATGTTCATTAGACCCTTGACTTATGGAGTAGTTTCTGCATAGAATATTGTCCTTTACCAGAGTCCTTTACATCATTTTTTTTTTTATCCCTAAACAAAAACAGATAGTGCTCGTTTGAATTTTTCTTATGCTGTAAGTGATACTTCACCTTCGTATTTGCAAACAACGACATACAAATTACAGTTGGTTAATTCATTTTGTAGTCTGTCCCTGATCGAAAATCTAAGAATAGTATCTAAGTCAAGTCTGCAAACTAGGCAACTGCACAATGTGTAAACAGAAATTGTTCCGGCATTCAAGGGGCTGACTGCTTGATATGATGAGGTACACGTTTGGCTTGGCTTTTGTTATGTGCCACACACATAGCATTTCATGTCAGCTGAGTGTTGGCTTTTGTATTGTGCCTCACACATAGCATTTCATGTCAGCTGAGTGTTGGCTTTTGTATTGTGCCACACACATAGCATTTCATGTCAGCTGAGTTGCTATCAATGTGGCACATTCCACAAACTGACGACTTTCAGATGAAAATGACAGGGTTTTCCAAACGATAGTATCAGAAAGGATTAACCTCTGACATTAGAGTGATGCAAAACTATTTTTAGAACGTTTTTTTTTTTTTACCTGTCCCACCTGTCTGCGCTGTTATTCTCTGTAGATGTGTGAGTGATCTACCAGTGCTAAATGTACGTAGTGGACAACCCTCATTGTATGAAGGCACATAAAACTAAGCCAAGCTTGTGGGTCTTTGTTTTCATGTTAAAATACTGAGCTCCACTGCCATAGCCTAGGCACGAATCCTCATGCTGTCACAGTGTTGTCATGAAAACACGTTCTACACAACTGGATGCCTTTTAGAAATCAATGAAGAGAGAGGGAGAGAGAGAGAGAGAGAGAGAGAGAGAGAGAGAGAGAGAGAGAGAGAGAGAGAGAGAGAATACGCTGTGGGAATAGGAATTGCAAAGGCAAATGAAACAAACTGCAGCGTTACCCGGAACACACGACGAAAAAGCGGAAGAGCACACAAAAAAACAAAGTGTGAAGTAACGCAGTTTTAATGCACGACACGAAACAAGACAAGAAATTTTCGGCAATATGCCTTCCTCAGCGACAAAACAATAAAAACAGTACAGACAGTAACATGCGCAATACTCCCTTGTGAAGCCAAAGTGGTG
Organism: Conus betulinus; assembly: GCA_016801955.1. Lineage (NCBI taxonomy): Eukaryota > Metazoa > Mollusca > Gastropoda > Neogastropoda > Conidae > Conus > Conus betulinus. Next base: position 5,969 of record JADBJO010016937.1, on the reverse strand, counting down.
AATGAAGTTGACAGAGGGACAGTGGGAAAGAGGGTGAGTTGAGTTCGAGGAATATATGCTACGAGGAAAGAGGGTAGAGTTTAAACGAGGAGGAGGAAAAGGAGGAGAGAGAGAGAGAGAGAGAGAGAGAGAGAGAGAGAGAGAGGAGAGAGGGAGAGAGAGGGAGAGAGAGAGAGGGGAAGAGGAAGTAGAGGAAGAGTGGAGAGTGAGAGAGAGAGAGAGAAGGACAGGGAGGGGAAGGAGAGGAGGGGGAGGGTGTGATTGTATGTAGTGGGTGTGTTGCATATGAATGAAATGAACAAGACAAAAACACCTCGAAATATTGCCGAACAATTCTTGTCTTGTTTTGTGTCGTGCATTAAAAACTGCGTTACTTCACACTTTGGTTTGTGTGCTCTTCCGCTTTTTCGTCGTGATCAGAAATCGGCACAGACTATGTACAAAAAATTAAGAACGCACGCTCATATAACATTCATACTTATACAATCATACTTATGACGCAGAATTGGACCCCCCCCCCCCCCCCCCACACACACACACACACACACACACACACCACCACCACCACCACCACCACACAAAAAAAAAACCAACGCAAATGTTACACTTCATAGAAGACATGCAAGACGGTATGGCTATGGTTTCATGCGAATAAGATATTTTGATTTTTAGGGGGAAAAAAAAAATTAGAAAGAAAAGACGGCCAAACAAAATGTAGTCATATAAACAGGAATCTGTTTGTAACCAACAGAGGCACAAAAAGAAAATGAAGGATATCTTATGCGTCGAACTGACCGATTGACAGAAACAAAAGGAGTAGGTGGACACCGTCTGGGTGACGTCCATAGAAAGTCGATAGGAACGCACAGGAGGAGGTTTGTGCGGGGGTGGGCGGGGGGTGGGGGTGGGGGTTGGGGGCGGGGGATGGGGCGAGACAAGGAGCGCAACGCACTGAAGCCTTTTTCTGTGACATCAAACAAAGGCTGACGCAAAGCCAAGAGGCTCTATACGTGAAAGGACATAATTAATCAGATCAATCAACAAAACCACGCACGCACGAAAGGAAAAACAAAAACGCACATCAAATTAATAAAAGCAATCGCAAGGTTTCCGGAGAGCGTTTCCTTCTTGTTCTTGTTCTTGTTGTTCTTGTTCTTGCTCTTCTTCTTCTTCTTTCTTCTTCTTCTATTTGACCTTTGTCGCCCTCTCCGTCCATAGAATCATCTTGGTCTGCTTTAAGTTCCCTGCCTCTCTAGTACCTCCTCCTTCATCCTGTATTATTTGCACAAAGTGGCTGGGCAGCCACAGTCGACTACAAGTCAACTTCTGATTCACGTGGTCCACGTGACAGGTAAAGTCAAAGTCAGTCATCCTCACTACGAACCAGCTCTTAACCCAAACTGTTTTCCTAACTACGACATCATATCAAATGAGTGACATCTTAAAAGCGGTCATAGCCAAATTTATCTAGGGCTAATGGTGCGTTCCATCCACACGTGGGGTAGGCTTTTCTTTGTCTGGCTTGCTGGAGAACCACCTCTGTCTACCTAGCAGTTAATGCCTGCCTGATATATACAGTTTAGGGAAGACTGCAGGCGGCAAAGGGGGGAGGGATGGGCTCCGCCTTTCATTATGCCGTGCCCTTCCGCATGGTGAGCTCGAGGGGAGGTCACTGCCTCTATCGCCGACAGGCCCTGGGATAATTAACCTTTTATAACTGTCTGTCAGGCATTTACTTCACAAAAAAAGTTTTTTTTTTCTTAACTCGTTAAAGGAAAGGACAGTCATTGAAATGTCTGATCTAAATCTGCTCCTACTTTCCACCATTCGGGACGACGATTTTTTCAAACATAGAAAATAGAATCGAAAGGAGAGGAGAGAGAGAGGCAGACTGTTCGCTTTGTACTTTGTGCTCATGAACATGTGTCTGATAAGTGCACGGAGAGAGAGAGAGAGAGAGAGAGAGAGAGAGAGAGAGAGAGAGGGAGAGGAGAGAGAGAGAGAGAGAGAGAGATAGAGAGAGAGATTGTGTAACTGAAGATGAAGTAAAACAAACAAGCATACAAACAAAAACCCCGAACGATGTACAACTTTATTTGCGTTTTGCTGTAGGCAGCCAGTAATAAACAGAAACATGCAAAAGAAAATAAAGCCACTGTAGTATGAGGCTGGGGATCATGTTGTTCCTGCACTGATGTGCTTTTTTACATCCAGTCCTCGCCCTGAATAGGGTCAACATAAGATAAGGCAACAAAAGAAGCATGCAAAAAAGACTAGAACTACAATACGATACAAAAAAAAAAAAAAAAAAAAAAAAAAAAAAAGAGAGAGAGAGAGAGAGAGAGAGAGAGAGAGAGAGAGAGAGAGAGAGAGAGAGAGAGAGAGAAGAAGAGCGAAAGGAGGAGCAGGGAAGGCGACAGAGAGCGAGAGAGAGAGGGGGACAAGAGGCGAGAGTGGGGTGCGGGAAAGAGCGCGTTAGAACAATCTGACAATCAAACATTCCAAGGAGATGCAAGACAAGCAATTTGAAGCACAGGGGGGAAAAAATGAAAATAAGCACAAATCGGGGGGAGATGCATAATGGCCCAGTCACCACGGGGGGGGGGGGGGGGGGGGGGGGGGGGGGGGATGGGAGGATGATAATAAATCAAGTCATTCCAACAGAACTGTGTGTGTGTGTGTGTGTGTGTGTGTGTGTGTGTGTGTGTGTGTGTGTGTGTGTGTGTGTGAGTGAGAGAGAGAGAGAGAGAGAGAGAGAGAGAGAGAGAGAGAGAGAGAGAGAGAGAGAGAGAGAGTCGCATAAGAATACAAGCATACAAGCAACAACATAATGAAAAGATTGCAGGTAAAAGTAGGAAACACACACGTGCGCGCGCGCGCGCACACACACATACACACACACACACGCGCGCGCGCGCGCGCACGCAGGCGCGCGCGCGCGTACTCGTATACAGCATACTTATTAAAAGGAATAACATGTGCATTTCAAGTACAAAACACTTTCTAAATAGTCAGGGTCATACAAAAGGCAAAGAGGGTGTGGTGGGTGGTTGGTGGTGGATTTATGGCGAAGTATGCAAGTATTGGCACATAAGATGGTTGAAATAATGGTGTTTGAAGGTTGCTATGCATTGGTGTTGTTTGGTTGATTCAGGGAGCGAGTTCCATTGACAGGAACCTGAATATGTTAAAACTGGATTTGAATAAATCAAATTCTAGGAACAGGGACATGAAGTTTGGGTAGAGTCCTTGAGGAATTAAATTGAGAATCTGTGAACTAATGTTGAGGGTGCCTTCCCAGACACAATCTTGTGCATTATGATCCCTTTGTTGTATTCTAATCTCAGACTTAAGGGGAGAACTGAAATCTTTTATAGTCCGAGTCCAGAAGACTACTGCTTTTTAGGAGGACTAATTTGAGTGCTCGCTTGTGTAGGCTTAGCAATGGTTTGAGGGTGTTAGCGCTAGCAGAGTCCCATAGAGTAGATCCATAGTCTATGTATGATTGGATATGAGACTGGAAAAAGAGCTAGAGTTGATAAACTTTCTGCGAAATTTTGCTGCACAGTGAGGTTATGTGAGTTTGCCAACTAATATTGTTATCAATTGTTATTCCTAGCACTTTGAGGAATGTAACCTGTTCAACTGGTACATTTTTAAGATGTACAGGAGGGAACTTAATAGTGAGATTTTGTCTTTTTTTGCCTAGTTGTGATAAGCATGGATTTAGTTTTTTTGAGGGTGAAGTGACATGTGATTTAATTCAGTCCATCTTACGAGGTCATTTGCACTTTCTTGTAAAGTTTGTGCAAGAACAGTAACATCAGAATGATTTGTGTGTATTGTTGTATCATCAGCAAAGAGTTCACAGGTGGATGTAATATAGAGAGGTAGATCATTGATGTAAATGGTGAACAGTAAGGGACCCAGGATAGAGCCTTGTGGGACGCCATAGGAAAGTGTTTGAAATGAAGAGAAATTTGTATTAATTTTCACACATTGTTGCCTATTTGTGAGATATGAGCCAAAAAGCGAAGAGTTTTTGTGGATAAGCCATACAATTTCAATTTTCTGAGAAGGAGGTTATGGTCTATCACATCAAATGCTTTTTTGAAATCAATAAATAGGACACCACAATATCTGTTGTTGTTAATGCTATTTAGCCAGTCATCAACGAGGTTGATTAGGGCTGTGTGGCATGAATGGTTGTGTCGGAACCCGGACTGTCTTGGATGAAGCAAGTGGTAAAGTATTAAGGTGGTGTAATGTGTGTTTGTTTTATGTGTGTTTTTCCAAAGGTTTGGAAAGAGTGGAAGTGATTGAGATTGGTCTGTAGTTTGCAGGGTCTGAGTTGTCACCTGATTTTGTAGATAGGTATGACTTTCGCTTTTTTTAAACTATCGGGAAAATGATTTTTGTCGATGCATAAATTGAAGATGTATGTTAACGTATCTGTAATTGCTGGAGCTGCTAGTTTGAGGATTTCAAAGACTGTTACTGGTGGAATATAAAGTTCAGACGTGATGTTTTTATCTTGGCAATATTGTTTCAGTTTTTGAAGGTCGTTTGATCTGGAAGAATCTGTCGTGACAATGTTACTGGCTATAGTGCAAAAGTGGGAGTTCAGCTGTTCGACAGAGATGTCTTTAATTACAGTTGATTTGGAAGAAGATTTATTGTTTGTAAGTTCGTTAAATAGCTCTCCATACCAATTTTGGGTTCTGGTTTGATGATATTAGTTCTCGATAATATTTCGTTTTTTCTCTGCGCTTCTGTGAATTTATTGCATTTCTCAGTTTTTTAGATTCCTTCATAGCCATGTTGTTTAAGCATATCTCTAAGGTAACCTGCCTCCTGTAACTCTTTAGTGTACCATGCCGGCTTAGGATCATGTCGTACTCTAATCGTTTTAGAGGGGCGTGTTTGTCATATATTTCTGTAAATGTTTTAATCCAAAATTCAACAGCAAGATCTGGATGAGTTATGTTGAAAACTGAAGAGAGATTTGAGTTAAGCAAGTCATGCAGAAAATCTTGGTTGTTAAAGTTTGTAAAGCAACGGTAGGTTATTGTCTTGTGTCCCGTTTTGTCTAGGTGTAGAAGTCGTTTGAAGGTAAAAGTTTCGCTGATGTAGATAAGAAGACCCGTCTCTTTCGGTTGGTGTAGGATCTTTCCGGATTGTGTTATATCCTGGAATAGTTACATCATTGTCGCTAATGCGTGCAGCTAATCTGGATTCAGAGAGTCCTAAAATATGAAAGGGTTTCCATGATTCCAAATCAGTGTTGATATATCTGATGTCTTGTTAAACTGCATGTTGGATATTAAGGTGACAGATTCGAAGTCCTTCTTTGCATGGCCATGCAGACTGGTTCTTGCTCATTTCTAGTTGTGTACTGATGTGATGATAATAAGAGACGGCGATTTTTGCTCGTTGGGTGACGTTATGATGTGAATTATAAAGGAAACAGAATAAATCACATAAAAGAGCGAAAATGATGGCTGTTTATACACCGTAAACACTTTTAGGAAACCAGAAGGGGTATGAGAAAGAAAAAAAAAAAAAAAAAAAAAAAAAAGAAAAGGATTACAGTATCTGTCCGTAAACTCCTCGGCCAGATGGTATACTTATGGATACACGTTTCTGAAATGAAAAATATACACTTCCTCACAAAGGAAGCAGTTTTAAAACAAGATTACACTTAAGGGGATACAGAAAGAGGTGAAAAAAGGAAAATGAAACTTAAGACAAAATATCAAAGAACCAACAACTCAAAATGAAAACAAGTAGGAAAAAAAAAAAAAAAAAAAAAAAAGCCACTCACTCACAAATACACAAGTACGTAGCCGCACTTGTAGTTACGAGTTGGGCAATGCACAATAGTGCCTCGCTTGCAGTAAGCAGTAGTCTTTTTTTTAAATTGCCAGAGTCTGCTGCTGTAGAGGCTTTGTTCAGTCTCTTTCTATAAG
>JADBJO010016936.1:15909-39100 GCA_016801955.1 Conus betulinus | reverse complement strand
AGTTCAGATCAACAACTATCCATCCAAATGTCGTTGATATTGTCTCTTTACATCCACATGTCACGCATTTGCTATGGTTGTGTTGATCCTATCCTGACTATATGCATGTTGTCTGTGTGTTCGATAAATGTAAAACTCAAACGGTTCCCTCTGTCGATTTCTTTCATAGAAGAGGAATTTTGAACATTGAATCTTCAATGATGATTACGATTATTCTGATGATAAAGATGAATATAATAAGTTTAATGATAATGACAACGATGATGATGACGACGACGACGACGACAATGATAATAAAGATAATGATGATGATGATGATGATGATGATGATGATGACGGCGACAATGATGATGACGATGTGACGATGGACGACGACGACGACGACGATGACGACGACGACGACGACGACGACGACGACAACGAAGATGATGGTGCTGCTGCTGCTGCTGCTGCTACTACTGCTGCTGCTGCTGCTGCTGATGATGATGATGATGATAGCGGAAAATAAATGTATTTTCAGAACAGCAGTCGTTCTCCATATAGAAACAAAGAGTTTAATCTACAGAGTCTTCCTGGCGATTTTGTTTGGAAGCGGACAGTGAAGGTATAATTTTCTTTCAGGTGAAGGGTGTTTCCCATTAGTGACCTAAACTGTGGAAGAATTATTCTGAAGATATTTCTGTTCAAGTACATGGTAGCGTACAGTTTTCAAAAGGTGTTAATATCAGGAATTCTTCATAGGGTGACAGTTCACAAAGGTACAGAAAGAGTGCCCACCAACACCATTTTCTGACATTTGCACCCCTTCATTGCCACAAGTCATCAAAGTGGGTTATTTGAATGCCTGTATTCAAATGTACATTCCGTCCCCGATGCGGTGCTTCGGGTGCCAGAAGTTTGGACACGTCATGGATCGCTGTTCTGGGGAGGTGTGTGGTGTTCGCTGCAAAGCAACCCCATGATCTCACCCGTGTAAGATCAGGCTCCTTAGGCAAACTGCGATCACGGCCACCCATCCTCTTCACGCAGCTGCCCAGTTTGGATCCAGGAATCAAGTGTCCGAAAGATAAAAAACAGGAAATTATTTTTTTGAGGCACGGAAGCAGCCCCTAGCTCATCAGTCTTCTCCAGTCTCTTCATACGCTTTGGCTGTGAAGAAAGTTTCAACACGTTCAGTTTGCTGTCCAACCGATGTCTTTATTTTCTCCAAAGCATTGCAAGAAAAAAAGTGTCAAGCCCTGGTGGTGGAAAATCCACCACTACCCAATCAAAAGTGGATGCCCTGGCAGGGGCAATAAATCCGCCACTTCTCAGACTGCCCAGTAGTCTAATCCATCTGCGGCTGGGCGGACTGAAAAAAAAAAAAAACAGTCCTCCCGCCTCGAACTTTCGAGAGCAGGGCCCGTGGGGGCAAGGGAGTCCAACCAAATGTGGAGATGGTGTAGATTAAAGGCGACATCCACCGTCTCCTAAACCAAAGCCGTCTCCACCTGTGGGCTGGTCGGCCAGTGGGTCTGGAAACAAAGCTGTCCATCTTCAAAACAGATACGCTCCATTGGATGCTGACGATGACTCGGAGATGAACTGATTTCTTTTCTGTCTGTCCTCTGAACCGTGGATAGTAAACTAGTTCATTGGAATATCCATGTTTTAAACTCAAAACTTTGAGGAGCTGCAGCTTTTGTGTCGTACACTAAAACATCAGGTAGTAGCTCTTCAGGAAACAAAAATTCAAAGCCAGATGACCTTCGCTCTTTCTGGCTTCAATATTTTTTCCAAACCTGCACAATCTTCCGCATTGGGACAAACGGGCGGTGTTGCCGTTCTTATCCACAGATGTTTCCTGTTTAGCCCTGTCGCTCTTGCTACCCCTCCTCAGGCTGTCACTCTACGTAAGACCCGTTCCAATTTGCTCGTTATATCTGCCACCTTTTGTCCTGGTTTGTTGTCAGGACCTTGTCAGTCTGATTGAAGAACTTCCTTGACCTTTTTGCTGTCGGGTGATTTCAGTGCACAGAGTCATCTTTGGGGTAGTAGGTCTGCTTCTCGAAGATGTCTTTTCAGAGTTCGATTTTTGTTGCCGGAATGGTGGAATTCCAGCTAACTTCCACTCTTCTACAGCTACACTTTCGTGTTTAGATTTGTCGATATGAGACCCCTTGCTGGTCCTGGGACAATGAGTGGTCTGTCCATGATAATCTGCATCGAAGTGATCATTTTCCCGTTCTTTTAAAATCAAGAACAACTGAAAAACGCCTCTGTTCCAGAACATCTTGATTATAAGAAGGCCAACTGGAATCTTTTTGCTGCAAACATTTCAAAGGAGCTCCAGGAAATGACATTTTTCGAAGTCCAGACCCAGCAGAATCTCTGACACTTTGATAAAGTCTGCAAAAAACCTGCATTCCTATGTCTTCCGATACACCCCAACTGCCTAAAACACCTTGGTTCAATTCTGACTGCTAACAAATCTCAAAAGTACGCAAACGGGCTCAGCATCAGGTATTTCTTAGACCTTCAGTTCCAAACGCTCAAGTCCATCAAAAACTCCGTGCCAAAACAAGACACATCTTTAAAATTCAGTAAACGTCAGTCTTGGAGAAACTTCTGCTCCAGGCTAACATCAAAAACATCCCAGAAAAAAAGGCCGGAACATCATCAAGAAAATCAAAGTGAAGAACACCAACCCCTCAATTCATTGCCAATGCTGTGATGACTGACTAACAAGCTGTTGCCAATGTGCTGGCCTCCACCATTCAACAGATCTCATTATCCTTAAGGTAATCTGAAAGAGATTAACATTTTTCATCTGGCCTGAGATTTTACGGAAGAAGGATTTTTTTTTTAACAAAGTTTCTGATGCGTTTTTAGAAGGCGTATTTTATCAGAGATGTGTGAATGGTTTGTGTGTGTGCTTTTTTGTGTGTGTGTTTTTTTTTTAATGACTTGTGGGTTGAGTTCAACGTGTGGTGACAGTCCTGATATGGCCTTTTGCGGTCGGCTGGCCCATGAGCAACATTTCCTTACCTGACCCTTTCGGTCTCATCTTCTGTGCCCCTCTAGTGGCATGACCACCACGCCACTCATTCCGGCTCCCCGTTCACGCCCTTATCCTAGCTTGTCCAGAAGCAGCCCCGGCACCGGCAGTCCACAGGGAGCAGTCAATGTCAAGTCGTCATGAGGCAAACCACCAGAGGCGACACCGCAATGCTGCCGAGTCACTTCGGTGGTGTTCAGTGGCGCCTGTTCTATCCAACATAAGCAGGACATTATCAAGTAAGCCCTTTACTGACAACAATAACTGCTCAGTTGCGGAGCCAGCATGAGCAAGGGACCCCCCACACCAGGGGGCGCCAGCACGTCCGTCCAATGCTGACACGAAGTCACCAAGGACATGGGTGTGGAGAAGAAAAACAATCAAAACTGAAGTCACCATGACAGCAGAGCATGAAGGACCACAGAATCTGAGACTTTATTTCAGTGCTGATAAATGAGGATGTGTGTGATGAAGACGATGCCATGGAGTTGCAGTCTGGTCTGCGTGGCAGGGCTGTACTCGATGCTTGCTTTTCATAATATATCTCGGTGTCAAACAGGCCTGAGAGATACAGGCACCTGTAGTGCTGGTCAGGAAATTTGAGCAATAATCTCAGAGACGCATCCATTTAGTGGATGAAACTCGACTGTGTGGTCTCAGTCTTCCCAATGGAGCCCGTAACAAAGTAACCCTCTGAGTAGGAGCCAGTCACGGCCCGGTAAACACCACTAGTATGAAAGGCTCTGGTGGGAATCGAACACACAACCCACAGCCGGGAATTCTCACGGCAATCATTGCGCCATGGTGTGCGTGAGTGCGTGCGTGCGTGCGTGCGTGCTTGCATGTGTGTGTGTGTGTGTGTGTGTGTGTGTAGGGACAGAGAGAGAGAGTGTGTATGTGTGTGCATGTGTGTGTGTGTGTGTGTGTGTGTGTGTGTGTGTGTGTGTGTGCGCGCGCGCGCGCGCGCGCGCGCGTTTATATGTGTGCATTTGTGCCTCTGTGTGTGTGTGTCTTGCGTGTGCGAGCATGCGTGATTGCGAGCGTGCGTGCGAGTGTGCTTGTGTGCGCGAGTGCGTACGCGCCTCTGTGTGTGTGTGTGTGTGTGTGTGTGTGTGTGTGTGTGTGTGTGTGTGTGTGTGTGTGTGTGTGTGCGCGCGCGCGCGCGCTGATTTGTCGGTCAATGGAAAATCAGTACTGAATAACTGATCAAGTTTTCTTAAAGAATCAATGTGCTGTATGACAGAAACAAGGCAGCCAAACGACAGCAGGAAGCCAGTTGGGATGAACCATGGCGTCTACCAATGCTGCAGCTCGAAAGGAATGCCACCTGCCTTTCTGGACCCCAGGGTCGGGTCACTATGGGAAGGTGTTTGGAGAATTCACCAGAAAGCCTGTGGAAAGGTCTACTCCGCTGTTCTGTCCTTCGTGGGTAAGTGAGGAACGACGGGAGTGGAACTAGGAGGTGAGGTGACGACGCACCGAAAGCCCGTTTCAATTAATTCGCGGCAGAAAGTGTAAAAAATTATTCACGCAAACCATCTCGCAAAAGACATACGTTGACGAGAATAAATTCATAAAAATGTTTTCATTCAAAGAGAAAGCAGCCACCCTCCCTGTCTTTCCGACACCTGGAATGAAAATAAACAAATAAAACAAAAACAGACTTTTTCACAAAGAGTTCTCGACATAAACAGAAACTCGTTTTCAGCCACTCATGCCTACATTTCCAGCGCTCTCAAAAGTCAGTTTCTTTTGTCACGCAGTTGACTGGTCTTTATTGTCCTCTTCTATCTTGGTCTTGGCTTGTAGATTCTGCTGGCTGAAGAGCTAGCCGGCATACTTGAACTTGATCGTGGTGTTTTCATCATTGCAGAAGGCGGCAGACAACACGGTTCAGAATATCAAGCTGAACGTGGATGTCGGCACATAGCCCTGCTTGACTCCATTTGCAATTAGAAAAGAACCGGAGGAGTCTCATTCGAACTGTATTCGAGCACGTATGCTGTCGTAGAATTGACCTTTTCATGGGGATGAAGCTGTCAGGACAGCCAAACTTTACCATGACCCACCACAGCCCTTGATGACTGACGGGCTGTGCAGAATTGTCATAAAGTGGTCAGGTGTTGCAATCGAAGGCCTTTGTCAGCTCTACGTTCTTTGTGTAGGTCTTTGTTCTGTTTATGACACTTCTGCTGAAATTGGCACGCAGCGAACACTATATCAACAGTTCCACAGCCCTTTCTTAAAGTCATACTCAAAGTCTGGCGGATGACCGTCTTCGTGTGCGTAATTAAGCGGTCAGTGACTCTTGCGATAATCTTACTGACAACGAGAAAGATATTTCCTTCGTGGTTGTCGCAAGAGTGCCTGTCTCCCTTTCTCCTATAGAAATAGACATTAGAAGCATCCTTGAGCTCCAGAAGAAGTCATTCTTGAGGATATGATAATGTGTAATATACAACATATGTTATAATGCTTGTAAAAGAAACAGAGGACACAACTGACTGTAAGAAGAAGCCTTCTGCTATGAGTTGCACAAAATCGCCAAATGCTATATACTGTGAACTTTGAGAGAAGTTATAAAATCAGATTATCACTTTGCCTGGAGGTGATTTCTATCATTCATTTTTTTCACATTTCTTATCATGCAAATAGACAAATTCAGAGGATATGTCAGGGTTACGTTCAATTTCATAACTTTCGACATTAAGATATTAAATTTTGATTGAATTCCTCTAAATATTTCTTTGTCCATAAATATTCTGTACATTTGTTCGTTAGAATTTTGTTTGTATTGTTTTGCTTTAACATAGTACTATGTTTTTAAAGCAAGATGTGTCAGAATGTTGTCGTAGTATTATCATGTGTTCCATAAATATAAATATGTGTGTTTGGGTTGCGGTAGACAATGATGGAGGTGGGGTGGCTTATGAAAGCATTTCTTAGCCTTCTGCATATTCGGGTAGCTCCATATGGAACTAAATAGGAAAAATTCATTCCAAATTTAAATGAAATATAGAACTGAGCCGGAAGGATCCTCAACAGTGATAGATACCATTGCTCATGTTTAGATTTAAAACCTGCTTTGGATACATCTCGCTGCACTGAAATAATCTCATCACAATATGATATTAGTTAAGATGTGTTTTGAAGCATTAAGCAAATCCCACCTTCAACGTTTTAATATGTAAATGTGAAATTTGAGAGGTAAGAAGAAACAAAACCATGTGCCTGTTGTCTCCAGCAAGCTGTTTGACCTGAATTTTGGCTCCCTGCAGATTCTGTGACTGTGAAGAAAGATGGCATCTTCACTATTGCTGAAGTGGGATGTGGCGACGGTTATGGTACCATGCCTCTTATTCGTGACATTATAAGTAAGTTTCATCTTTTTTCTTAACTCTGATTCTTTCAGGTCTTTACACGGTGTTCCATTTACTGTTGCTTCCATTTTTGATAATACTACTTTTTTTTTAAAAATTATTTGTGCATAAACTCTCATACCTTCTCCGATGTTCTTATCTACGGATAGTGGTATTTGAAATGCTTTCATTTTTTCCGCAATTGAAAGAAATCAACTAGAGCCATTCAAAAGACAAGATGTTTGATGATACACATGTCACTTATGTGATGATTAACCTCGGCATCATACATTTTGTGTTTTTTTACATCAATACGGCGTCAACATTTATAGTTCCACTGCTACGACTAACACTAGCAATAATAACAATAACAACAGCAACGATGATGATGATAACGAGACTAAAGATGATGATGATGATGATAATGATGATGGCAGTGATGATGATGATGATGATGATGATGATGATCGGTCGATCATCATCATGTTCGTCGTCATCATCATCATCATCATTACTATCATCATCATCATCATCATCTAAAGAAAGAATTCTCCTCCTCTCTCTTGAACTTGTTCTTGTTGTTATTCTAATAATAATAATAATAGTAATAATAATAATAATACCAATGATAATAATAATGGTAATAATGATCATAATCATTATTATGATCATTGCTAATATCGTTATTATTGTTATTATCATTATAAACTAGCTCTATGTGCGCCTTACACAATAAGATACTATTATTACCTTGCGGAATAGAGCCTTTTACCCCACAACCCTACTCGTCACACACACGCATAACAAACAACAACAACAACAACAACAACAACAACAACAACAAAATAAGAACAAAAAGGAAAACAGGAGGAAAGGGGGAATAGAGGATGGGGTGTTGGGGACGGGGGTGAGGTAATGTGGGATAGAGGGGGGGGGAGGGGAAAACAGCGGAGGAGGGAATGGGGAGAACGGCCAGTAAAAAAACATAGATTAATATACAAAACTGAAACACAGAGACTCGAACCCTTGTCCCCAGGATGGACAGCAAGAGCTTCATTCATCATAATTAACTTGACCACGACAAAGCTTCATGGTCCATCTGTTGACTGTCAAATTGTTTATATTGTTCTGTGACGACAGGTAATTTTCATGAAAGGAAACGGAAAGAATGTTCTCTGTCCATCAAACAATTGAGGAAAAAAATGATGTCCACCATAAGGGTCGAATCCAAGATTTCCACATGTTATTCTACCTGACTGGACTAAAGGTCTCCTGACAGCGCCAGCTGCTGTAGCATCTATGAACACGTTCTATCAAAGGTATTCGTTTTATGAGGGCAATAACCAAAATTTAACCCAACTTTGACGTCCATCAGTAAAAGATTCGTGCCAAGGATGTATAGTAATACACACTCTTTGAGTCATGATTTAGATGTACCCATAAGGACAATCTCATATACTCTTTGATTCATGATTTATATTTAGGCCTATGGATAACCTTAAGGCCTATGCACACTTTTTGATTCGTCATGTACAAGTAGTCTTAAGGATGATCTTACATACTCTTTGATTCATGATTTATATTTAGGCCTATGGATAATCTTTAGTCCTACACACACTCTTTGATTCATGATTTACATGTAGACTTGAAGATGATGATCTTACATACTTTTTGATCATGATTTATAATTAGGCCTTTGGATAACCTTTGGGCATACACACACTCTTTGATTCCAGATTTACATGTAGGTCAACGGATATTCTTACACACTCTCTGATTCATGACTTATATTTAGGCCTGTGTGTAATCTTTAGCTATGTATAATCATCAGCTGAGACTGCGAGCAGCAACAGAATTTGGCAGTGTTGCCATGGAATGACACGCGTTCCTTGCGTATCGTCCGGCATGGAAAAACATTTGTTCTCATTTACTCGTTATGTATGTAAAGGTCACAAATCACTAGGAATTCTTCAACCGAAAGAAGCCTGTTTTCCCTCGGCCAGAATCACAAACAAATAAGCATAAAACGAAGTGTTTGATGTCATCAGCTTTAAATCTGACTGCAGACCAAATTTGAAGTAAAACTATTCAGCAGTTCAGAAGATATCCGCTTTACATAAAAAACACTTATTCTATCTACTTAGAGTTAAAAATAATGATAACGGTATAGTAACGATGATGATGATGATGATGATGATGATGATGATGATATATAGTAGTGATGCTGATGCTGATGATGGTGATATTATTATTATTACCATTATCATGATTACTATTATTATTATCATCATCATGATTATTATCATTATCATTATCATTTATGTTGCTGCTATTTTTAACATTATTGTTATTGTCATCATCATTATTATTGTTATTGTTGTTATTATTATTATTGCTATTATTATTATTATCATTATTATCATTATTATCATTATCAGCATTATTACTATTATCATTAAGGATGGTGGTTATCATAATAAAGAAGTGGCAGTTATCACTGTATCTTAGCCGTAATGAATGTGTTTATAGTGGCAATGGTAAGCCTATCTAGTTATGAAATCTCAGTGGTATTTTTTTTCTTACACGAATGCAGTGCTCTTCTATTCTCCTTACGTAAATTTATATATCAAGGTACCAGAAGACAGTCATATATCATCTCTCATGAAAATAAATTATGCCTTTGTCCAGCTCAGCTGAGAGAGAAGCACGGAGATGATCTAGCCATCCAGGTTATCTACGAGGATCAGGAACAAAGTGACTACAACAGTCTGTTTAAGAGAATAGCCGGTAAGGAATCATATTTGCTTTGTCTTGGCACGTTTTTCTTAAACAATTCCCAAAAAATCACATATATATATAAGAATCACATATATATATATATATATATATATATATATATATATATATATATATATATATATATATATATATATATATATATATGGTGTTGTTAACCAACAACAATTTTTGAAAAGTGCTCAACCGAGTTGGGAGCGGCATCTGTTAAAAATTTGATTAAAATGTAAGCATTTTTTAATTTGATTAAAATGTAAGAGAGAACACCGAATTCAACCTCTGGAAAAATACATATGAAGTTATACAATGGTTTAAAAAAACTCAACGAGCAAGAAAATCCAGTTTTTATAACATTTGATGTAGTAGATTTGTATCCATCTATAGATGAAGAGCTGCTCGCCAAAGCTATATAAATTTGCCAACAAATACACTGAAATATCAGGGTTAGAAATGGAAATCATTTTCCATACAAAGAAAACTTTACTCCATCAAAAACGAGACTTGGACCAAGAACACCAGGAAAAGTTCAACTTTTGATGTTACTATGGGGATGCTTACATTTTAATCAAATTTTCAACATATATATATATATATATATATATATATGTGTGTGTGTGTGTGTGTGTGTGTGTGTGTGTGTGTGTGTGTGTGTGTGTCACAAATAACTCTGTGGCGATGCAGGTTACTGTCATTGGGATGGCCTTAAAGTGACCGAGTATTGGCCATTTGCGGAATGCTCGACCAAGACTGGAAGTCGCAGGATCTGGTTCTGGATTTGTTCACATTCCGTTCCAACGCCAGTACAGTTGTTGACCAACCATTCAACGCTTCAAAGTCAAAATGAAACAGTCACTTGACGTTGTATTCACAGACAATACACTGAGCCTGGACATAACTCTTGTGTGACACACCTCCACTCAAGCAACAAGCAATGGCACTGCAAAAACAACCGAATGAGCTCCGTGGAAAGACAAAGATACACCTGAAGGTGCCAGTGGAGCCCAGGGAAGAGCTATCCTCAACTGCCGAACCAGCTGGCTCGGAGCTATCCTTCACCGCCCATGTAACTTTTGTAGGAAACACTTCCTCCACACAGGCAGTGACACAGCAAAACAACCGAGAAAGCACCGTTGGCTCTAATCCAGCCACTGCAAGTGGTCTCAAAAAATCCACGGAGTTTCCAGTCTGAGGCAAATGCAACCAACAACCACCACTCTTTCGAGCGACAGTCATGTGCGGTTGAGTATCCTTTTCTTCGTACACATGATTCTTTTTTACTGTCCTAATGATCAAATCTTGCTACTCTTGCAATCGGTCTGGTCAAAATTTCACATCAACAACTTAAGTGACTAATGCGCCGCAAAGAACCGTTTGGCATTTCTGGCACTGCCCTCTCCTGCTGTCATTCGTCCGTCTTTGATCACATTCAGTTTGTTTCCATCCATGGCCTCATCTCTTCTCCTGAACACTTGCAGTCCTACACGGATTCTCTCTTAGTCCAGTTCTCTTTGTTCTTTACAACCATCCCATCTGACCCACCTTGCTTTTCGCCGATAGTAGTCAGTTCTGTCAGACTATTGAAGTGTCCATGCCATCACTTACTGTTCTGACCACACATTAATGAATTTCTGATGTCCAAAATTTGATGACACAATACACACACTGAAATGAAGACCGGATAGAATTTTTTTTTCCCTGCAAAGAAGAAAGAAACACTTTTCTGCTCAGTTTGTTACATCTGTCCAGCAATGAAAATTGCTTCCACTGTCCATTTACGTTTGTTCGTAACTTAGATGTTACGCTTAATGAAATTCGATCCTTTCAAGCGGTAGATATTCACTGTCCGTCGTGAGAGACATTCAGAATTCCGCCAGATTAGTTCTGTTCGGAGTCTTCGTTTAGAAGATAGGACCAAACCCTAATGTGTGCTTGTGTTCTTTCAGGGCTGGATCAGTGTGAGTCTCTACTTCCTGGCTGCCCAAAACATCTTTTTCACCAATTCCAGAAAATACAGAATAATGCTGCCACGTTAGTTTTCAGATGCTCTGAACCCACTCGTCTTGTTCCTCTCCGTTCTTTTCATGGGCTCCCAGTAAAAAAAATGTCATAAAATATCTTTGTTCAGCTCCAAGTCACCGAAAGGTCAAGTTCCTTCATGTCTTTCTGACCTTTTGCTGCTGTGCACTCCTATCCTGTCCTCGCCCTCCTCAGTTGATACGCATCTTTTTCAAGCTCCCTACCGAGACGTCCGGAGGGGGACCTTATCTTTTCCAAGTGCCTTCTGGATTTGACGCATGTACTTGCTCTTTACGCAGCACCACTTCTCTCTTTTTCTTCATCTTATAAGACTACGTTTTTCCAGTAGTTACCCACAGCCTTATTGATTTTTGCCTAACAAACAGGCAACGACGCGCGCGCGTGTGTGTGTGTATATGAGTGTGCGTGTGCGTGCGCACATATGCGTGCACCTCTGTGTGTGTATGCGTGTGTGTGTGTGTGTGTGCGCGCGCGCGCGCGCGCGCTGTTTGTACGCTAAATTTAAATACGCTATGTATCCACTACTACTGTTACTACCACTACTACTTCTATTACTACTACTATAACTACTACTACTACTACGACCACTACCACCACCACCACTTCCACCACCACTACTACTCTACTGCTGCTGCTGCTGTTACTTTTATCACTACTACTGGTGCTGATGCTGCTGCTACTACTACTGCTGCTGCTGCTACTACTACTACAATTACTACTGCTCATGCTACTACTATTAGCACTACTACTGGTGCTGCTGCTGCTGCTACTGATACTACCCACTGCTGTTACTACTGGTGGTGGTGCTGCTACTACTACTGCTGCTACTACTGCTGCTGCTGCTGCTGCTGCTGGTGTTGCTCCTGTTGCTGCTGCTGCTGCTGCTGCTACTACTACTACAACGCTGCTCCTGGTTTTGCTGCTGCTTCTGCTCCTGCTGCCCAGGCGTTGCTGCCACCACTGCAGCCACTGCTCATCTACTGCAGCTGCTGCTTCTGCAATTACTTGTATAAGTATCATTACTGCCACTGCCACCACAAATACTGCTACTGCTGCTGCTGCTGCTGCTTTTACGAATTTCTACTACTACTACTACTACTACTACTACTACTACTACTACTACTACTACTACTACTACTACTACTACTACTACTAAAACTACTAGTTTTGCTGCTGTTACTACTACTACTACTACTACTACTACTACAACTACTACTACTACTATTACTCATCATGCTGCTGTTACTACTACTACTTCTTCTGATGCTGCTGGTGCTGCTGCTACTACTACTACTACTGGTTGGATGTGCTCTTCAACTTGATCTGACTCATGTATTATGATGCCTCTTTTTCAGACGATTCCAGCCCTTTTTCTCACTTTTCCAACGTGTTTCCCATGGCATCCAACGTCAACTTCTACAAGCAGTGTTTTTCCCAAATGGCGCATGTGACGTCATCATTTCCTGCTTTTCGTCTCATTGGCTAGAGAATCCGTGAGATTATGTTTTGGCTTGTTCATTTAGAAGTGGTGGCGGTGGTAGCAGTAATAGTCGTAGTGGCAGTAGTCGTAGTCGTAGTAGTAGTCGTAGTAATAGAAGTAGCAGTAGTAGTAGTAGCAGCAGCAGTAGAAGCAGCAGTAGTAGTAGTAGTAGTAGAAGCAGCAGTGAGAGCAGTAGCAACTGTGGTAATAGCAGTCTTAGCAGAGGTAGCAGTAAGAGTGGTAGAAGTAGTAGTAGCAGCAGCCGCAGCAATGGTACGGCAGCAGCAGTAGTAGCACTCGCAGCAACAGCAACAGTGGCAGCGGCAGCAACAACAACAGCAATAACAACAAAAACAACGTCAGCAGCAGCAGCAATAGTAGTAGTTGTAGCATTAGCAATAGTAGTACTGACGGTAATAGCAGTAGTAGCTGCACCAACAACACTAACGGAACCCGCAGCCCTGGAATCACCAGCACCTGCAGCTCCACACGCAGCAGCAGCAGCAGCAGCAGCAGCAGCAAAAGAAGTAGTAGCACGATACTAGTATAGGCGCGCGAAACAGCACCAACGGCAACTGCAGCCCGAGTACTAACAACTCATGCAGCAGCTGTGGCAGTACCACCAGCATCAGCAACAGCAACAATAACAACAGCACCAGCACCAACAATTGCAGTCAAGCAGCACCAGTAGCAGTAAGAAAAAGTAGCACTCGTAACGTTAACTGTGTCAACAGCAGGACAGTAGACGCAGCAGCAGAATCAAGAGTAGGAGGAGCAGGAGGATGACAGCAGCAGCTGTAGTAGTCTCTTTTACTGTTTTCAGCAGCAACAGCAGAAGCAGAAGTTTTTAAGTTAGTAATAGTAATAGCCGCAACAGTAGTAGCAGCAGCAGTAGTAGTAGTGATGGTGGTGGTGGTGGTGGTAGAATAGTAGCAGTGGCAATATCATTAGCAGCAGCAGAACCAACAGCAGCAACAGCAGAAAAACAGAAGCATTTAATAGTAGTGGTAGTAGCAACAGAACTAGTACCACTAGTAGTAGTAGTAGTAGTAGTAGTAGTAGTAGTAGTAGTAGTAGTAGTAGTAGTAGCAGTAGCAGCATCGGCAGCAACAGCAACAACAACAACAACAGTATTGTTGTATTAGAAGACGTATTCTTGGCATGTCATTCTGCCTTAAAATCGACCATCTGATTGTATGTCTGCCCATCTATACATCTACTCGCGTAATTCTTTTGATCTGTCTGTCTGTGTTTCATGTTAAGGGAAGAAAGAAGCCCACTCAGTTCCACCGTCAATTTAAAATATTTCAATCGAACTGCAGGTGTTGTCGTCCTCTTCTTCAGTCATCGTCAAATCTTACCACTCGTGACCACTAACATTATCATCATCACCAAATCACCAATTCACACCATCACATCACCACCAACGGATCTCAGGGAGAGCACAAAGGGATGAAACGAACAGAGTTACGCCCCCTAACAGTATCATGCAAGCAATGCCGAATGCCGGCTTGTGAAGTGGTCCCAAAGCAAAACAGGACTACGTATTATTATGGTCAGCACCCACACCCTGCTCCATCATCATCGACAATGGTAAAGCAACTTTAAAATCTGTGTCTGGTCAGGGTACACGAGCCATGCATTACCTTTGTTTGGCTACCACTACTTTGTGTTCAGAGAGAGAGAGGGATGGGGGAGAGAGAAGAGAGAGAGAGAGAGGGGGGGGGATGATGATGATGATGATGATGATAATCTTTGATGATGATGGTGGTAAATCTTTATTTCCATGGGTAAAAGATATGCATGTATATGAGAGAGAGAGAGAGAGAGAGAGAGAGAGAGAGAGACAGACAGACAGACAGACAGACAGACAGACGGACAAAACAGACAGAGATTGAGAGAGAGAGAGAGAGAGGGAGATAGACAGACAAACAGACAGACAGACTGACAGTGAGAGAGAGAGACAGAAAGAGAGACGGGGGGGGGGGGGGGGGGGGGGGGGGTGGGGGGTGGAGAGCGTATCAATATCACCCAATCACCGCCAGGTCCACCACTACACCAATCCCTTGCCCCTTTCATCTTATGTCTGTAACACTGACGAGTCCATGATCTTTTTCTGCGTTCCCTGGTCATGCTGATCAGATACAAAGTCCGGTAGCTTTGGCAAAGTCAGCGGTCCGTCGGAGTGAGTCTGCCGTTCCCCACAGTTTTTTTCTTTTGGAGTCCCACTGCACCGGGCCAAAACTCACGCCGCAGGCTGTCGAAAGTGGGACAGGACTGAAGTACGTGGGCTGGTTTTTGTGGGCCAGTACCACATGGGCACTCATCTGTGTGTGATATATTCAGGCGATAGAGGTGGAAGAGCAACTGACAGTGTTCAGTTCTTAGTCTGAAGATGGCGACTTGTCGGGCACGCTCAAGATGGTGGATGTCATCCTTCTCTACCTCCACCTGTAGTTTTTTCCCTCCATGCTGTCCTGAACTGGCTGTGGATGATGGTCTTCGCATCTCTGTAGGACACAGCATGGGCTACTTGGTCTTGTTGGCTGCCCGCCTCGGAGAGTCTGTCTGCCTCTTCATTTCCTGCAATACCACAGTGGGAGGAGATCCACTGCAGGACTGGTGTTGTCTTTCCTGCTCAACGTGTGCAGTTCCGGTATGATTTCCTGTAGGATATGCTGTCTTTCTCTCCTCTGGAGGCTTTGAAAGACGGCTCAACAATCTGTAAGGAACACCGCGTAAGTTGGTAAGGTGTCCCTTTCATTTAGTAACTGTACAGCAGTGAGAAGGGCACATGCTTCTGCTCTGTAATTAGTTGAGAAGCTTCCGGTGGCTACAGACTTGCTGATGGAACTGCCATCAGGGAACTTGATGAAAATACCGCCTCCCCCATTTCTTACAGCTTTTTCTGCAGAACCGTCTGTGTAGACTCGGGCCCAGATAGTGCTTGCGTAATCCCTGGTTAGGGCCTCAAGAGTCAGGGACTTGAGTTCTGCATCAAAGTGGTCTTCTTTTAGCTCCAATGTCAGTCAAGCTGATGGGGGGAGTATCAACTGTCCACTCTACGCAGTCTTGGAGCATTTCCACTGGGTGGTGTGCTGTTGGTAGCAGTTTTCTGTACTTTTCTTGAAGCGCCTTGCTTAGATGGTTGGGGCTGTGGCGCTTGAGTCTGTTCTTTGTTCGAACATGGAGTTTGGTGTACAGTGGATGGGATGGGAGTTTTTTCATCTTCTCACTTTGTCTCGGTTGTTTTTTCCTCCCTTCGTTCATCCAACGAGTGGAGGCCTGATGTTTTCTCCATTGCAGCTAGCAATGGGAGTGGTCTTCATTCCTCCTGTGATCAAGCAGAGGCCTGCATTCTGCACTCTGATCAAGTTGTTCATGTTGGTCCTGGCAGCTGTTGACCAGGCGTTGGAAGCATATTCCATGTGGGGTCTTACAGTGCACTGTATACTTGGGTCAAGATCCTCATGTTAGCTCCCCATTTTGTTCCAGCCAGTTTCTTCATTACAGCCATCTTTCTCACTGCTTTGCTGCGCGTGGTATTGATGTGTGGGGACCACGTTAGCCTTCTGTCCAGCTTTACCCCGAGATAGGTTGGGATCTCTTCTTGTGGAATGTCTTGGCCTTCTATCTGAAGGGTGAAAGCCTCTCTCTTTGGGAGAGAGTGAGAAGCAAGTGGCCCCCGTTTTGGTCCTGTTGATAGTTACCATTCACTCATTTGCCCAATTTGAGATGCAATTCATTGCTTCCTGCATTCTGTAAACTGCTGTGTTTGTCTGTTCTGCTTTTGTCCATACGGCAAGGTCATCTGCATGGAGCGTCCTTGAGATATGGCGTGTCAGTTGGTCAGCAATGTCATTGATGAAGATGAGGAAAAGAGTTGGTGATATGACACTACCTTGAGGAACCCCTCCCTGATCTTCACCAGTGAGCTTGTCTGGCCTTCCAGTTTGACTCGAACAAGTAGCTGTGGATCCACCAGAACATGTTTCCGCATACGGTTTTTTTTTTTTTTTTGAGGAGCTTGAAGAGCAGACCTTCTTTCCACACTTTATCAAATGCTTTGGTTAGGTCTACAAAGACGGCTAGAGTTTTCATTTTATCTTGGAAGCCGTTTTCAATGTCTTGGGTGAGGAGGGTGACTTGATCTTTGGTGCTTCATTTTTTTCCTGAAGCCTGACTGTATGGGCTTGATGTGGTCATTCTTCTCCAGATGGTGCTGCAGGTGTCTGTTCACCATGCGCTCCAATGTTTTCCCGAGGTAGTTTAGGAGGCTGATGGGGCGATAACTGTTCTTGTTGTGCCTGTCCTTTCCTTTCTTCAGTATTGGTGTCACAATAGCTTCCTTCCAGTTTCTGGGATGGTCCCACCATTCCAATCCATTCAATTCCTGATGCATTGTCTTTCCAGTAGCAGAGGGTGGACCCCTTTGAGGCTGAGTGCCTGGCACTTTCACTGCCTGGCAGTCCGTGGGACGAGCACCATACCATCTTATATCTGTTTGACGCATGACCATGATGGGTGTGATGCGTATGTGTCTGGTCTTCTTCTGTGTGCTTTGGGTGCTGGAACAGAAGGTCTACCCGCTGTCCTCAGCCGACACGTGCCGTCTTCAGAGTAGCTCACGGTTTGAATTCAGTGTCCTCCTCCTAGGTAAGCTGCCTACCACGGCTTATGAGTCTTTTCTACCCATTCTTGGAGTTGCCTTCATCCGCATTTGCAGTCGTTAGGAGAAAAATCCTGACTGCTCCACCGTTGAGGCTTTCTCCAGGTTTGAAGTCAGAGTTTTTCCTTCTCCTAGATAGACTGCCTGCCAAGGCTAACGAGCTCCATTTACCCGTGTTTGGAATCGGAGTTTTCCCTGTCCTATATGGACTGCCTGCCAAGGCTGATGAGCTCCATCTACCCTACCAGTCTAGTCTGCGGTTCCTCTCGAGAGAGCTTCCAAGGACTAGTTTTGCGTGCCTATCGCGCCCGGTTATACGCGCCCGTGCCACGTTGGCCATGACTTTGTCATGTCCATCCTGCCCCATGTCCCTGTAGGAACATCCACATTAGTGTGGTGAGGAGGTGAGACTATGGAGTTCACTCTTACATTAGTGACACATCAGGGCACATTAAGTAAAAGATCTTCGCAGGACGAGTCCATGAAAAGCTAAGAAAAGAAGTCGACAGCGTCAATCGGTTCGAGGGAATTGTTGCTGAGGGTCTGTTGGGGAATGCCTCTGGTAACAGCATCCACTCCATAGCACATGTTTCATCTACTCTGGCTCCACAAAGCTTGACGTCATCTTCAGTGACGTCATAAGGCGGCGTCTGTAGCGTCTGCCTTGGAATCACAGCACCACACACAAAGTGACTCTGCAGCAGTGCTGGGTCTCCTCTAATGGGTGTCCATTCTGGACCTGACATGGATTGCCCAGTGTACTTCAAACGATAAGAGGTGACAACAGTAGTGATGAGGATGTGGTATATGATGAATCGCGAGTGCTAAATTGCCAGTGACAATGAGAAACAGGCAAAATAAACTTTCATGCTGCGATCTATCCTTTCGACATTTTATCCATTATCCTCCTGTGCCGCCCCCCCACCCCCCCCCCCCCCCCCCCCCACCCCCACCCCCACCCGCCCCCAAGATTTCTGACTGTACAATGAAACAATTCACATATGCAGATCTGGGGCAAGAACGAACGAAGATAAAGAGTGAAGACCATGAAAACGCCAGCATATTTCTGTAACCTATGTTGCAGTGACACGACTTTCAAACACTCCATTTTCGTGGTGTTTGCAACAGAAGAGGAGCAGCAGCGATTACGTGCAGAAGCTGCACGAGACTGGACCAAGTTCCTGACGCTCCGAGCACGTGAGTTAAAATCAGGTCAGTGCCCTCATAATGCACATATTTAAGACCCCAGATAAATAGGCAGACAAGACAGACAGACAGACGGACAGACACATCGATAGATAGAGAAACAAACAGAGTGACAGACAGATAGATAGAGAGATAGAGAGACAGACAGATAATAGATAAATAGATAGATAGGTAGAAAAAAGATAAGGCTGTGTACATGGTGGACCTGGTCCTGGCAGTGCGCCCCGCCCGTCCGCGAGAAGAAAAGCCCTGCTCCGGTTCATCTTTTCCAACTTACTGGCGACGGCCAAAAGCCATGCATAGTGCACCCGGCCCGACCCCTGTGAACAGAGCCGTGCTTTTGCCGGTCATGCGAGCCGTTCTTTCCCCCGACCGTGCGAGTGAAAGGACCGAACCGAACGAACTCATTTATCTTTATCTTTTTTTTTCCAACATGGACGACGAAAAACTCATCAATGCCATAAGGCTCAGATCATTTATTTATACAAGAGTGACAAGAATCAAGCCCATAGAGGTATGTTCTCTGCTGCTGGGGATAACATGGCACAAGGAGTGGGAGAAAATGATAACTAATAAAAATGTTTTTTTTTCTGCCAAACGAACAAAGTTAAAACAAATCTTCAACTTAAGATCTAATGTGATTCATACTAACGAGTGCCAGTCATAGATGTATTTTCTACAAAAACAAGAAACATCCACATTGATTCAGAAGTTCTTGAAGGTTTTTATCACTGTTTTCTTCAGTCCATTTTGACGTTTTCATTTACAGATCTTACTGCAATGTTAGTGAGCCGCTTGGAAAAAAAAACGTGGACAAACGAATCACAAGGCAAAACACAACACATTTCGACCTCTTAGGTCTTCTTCAGGCAAGATACAAAACAATTAGGACAACGAAAATAAACGAACAGTCACTTATCTTCATTCACGTTTTACAAATCTTTCACATTTTACATATGTTTTAAACAGATTGGTAAATCATCAACTTTAGATCCAATACTATTCACATATCAACAAAATGTGCCAGTATCCATCAAGGTCTCTATGCACACTTCCGAGGACCCAGATGGTCAGTGGGGCATGACCTTGTAATGCATAGCCGGTTTGCGTCCACTGTGCACATAGCCTAAGTCTGCTATTCACTTGCCATGAATTCAGGCCCAGGATACTGTCCTTGAATTTCGTGTTGTTTGTTTTCCCAACACGATCCGTGACCTGTACAGGGGGTCTGTGCCTGATGCTTCTCTTCCATGCATCCAAATGGACGTCCAGTCGGCAGACCCCGGAGGGCTTTCCTGCAGCTGTAGCTGACGGTGCTGGCAAGCAAGGCGTGCACGACGAAGCGAGCAGTGACGAACTGTGTGGTGTTGACTTTCTTTGGGACTTGGAGCGTGCATGGCGTGAGCTGAGGGACGACAAGATCATAACGCAGGTAAGGGATTTTCCGTGATGCCATGGCTTATTCTTAAACACACGCACACAGGCGCATGCAAACACACACACACACACACACACACACACACACACACACACACACACACACACACACACACACACACACACACACCATACTTACACACTTACACACACACACATACATGATGGATTCTCCCATTGTGTCCGATGGATGAGTAGGCAGGCAGGTCATCTGCTGATGTGGGTCCTTATGTGAAATGAGATCAATTCCTGGGGCATACAGTCGTCCGCAGACGTTGCATGGAATGGAGGCCTGAAAGTATGGGCCCCGTCTTCACCGATTCCTCTTTCCCTGAATGGCAGCTGCTCTGTTGCACTTGAATATCTTTGTGTCCTAGGTACACTGTTGGTCACACTGTGTTCTGTCAAGGGCAATTTTCCCAGGAAGCAGTGCCGATGTTGCAATTTATGAGGTTGGCCTTCAAGGTGTCTTTGTATCTCTTGAGAGGCCTTCCTTAGTCCCGTTCTCCATGGGGCAGCATCTTTGACATTCTGCTGTCCTCCACACAGACAACGTGTCCTGTCCATTAGAGCTGGCTTTTGAGGAGTATCCGATCAATGCTGGTAGGCCACACTTCTTCTGGACCTATAGGATGGGGACAGTCTGTCTTGCCATTTGATGCCGCAGATCTTGTGCAAGCATCATACATTGATGGAACTGTTCGAGTTATTGGATGTGTTGGTGGTACGTGGTCCAAGTCTCACAACAGTAGAGGAAAGCACTCAACACCACAGCTCTGTGCCACACACACGCACCACGCATTATATATATATAATGACTGTTATGGTTCCCCCTATAAAGCAGCTAGTGAAAGGTTTTATATTTATAATATGCATTTTTCCCCATTTTTTTCTTCATCTTCAACGCCCCCACCCACCCCCCCACCCCCCCCCCCACCACCCCGTTTTTTTTTTCTTTCCTTTTCTTAAAACTAAATTCGAATCTTTGCCAAGTCATTACTATAATGATGGAAGAATTCTTAACCTGCACTTGTTTCCCTCCCACACTACTAATTGTTTTCAGCATTATATATATATATATATATAATATATAATATAATATATATATATATATATATATATATATATATATATTATAACTGTTGTGTGTGTGTGTGTGTGTGGGTGTGGTTGTGTGTGGAAAAGGGCATAGATAGATAGATAGATATTGGATAGATGGACAGGATAGATCGAGAGATTGATTTGATTATTGTATGTCTTACCATTCCGTGGTTTGGCAGGAAGAGTATGAGCAGTGCAAACTTCAACTTTGCTTCACGCACAGCAAGGGAGATTACGCTACCATCATTTTGATTCAGTTACTTCCCCTGTGCGGACAGGCTGGCCTTTTCCCTGGTTCAGCGGAATCATATGATCAAATCACTGGTGCATTCAAAGCGCTGTGGCGGGACAAACTGGAGAAAGGTAGGCGTTTGAAATCATGGTTTTACAGACACACACAAAATTCAAGTGACTCAAAAAGAAAAGAAAGGAGCATAAGAACGGACAAAATTCATATTGATTAAAATCCATGTTCAACCAGTTTTTTTTTTAATCTTAGTAAAGACAATTATTAAAGTTTTTGGCATGTAGTCCCAATCAGCGTATGTCAATTGTAATGTTTTTTTGTTAACAGGGGTACACAGTTTGCTTTTGGAGGGTCTAGGGGGGGGTGGGGTGGCGGGGGGCGGTATCTGTGGAGGGGTGGGGGGGGTGGGTTGAGCGTGTTTAGAAGTAAGTAGGGTTGTCTTTGCCCTGGTATAACCTCTGTTCCAGGGCCCGTGTATTGTTTCTTGCTTCACGTGTGCCGTTGTTTTTTTGGGGGTTTTTAGATAAGACATATTCAGATTGCTAGAAAACTTAAAAGAATTGTCGACCTCCCATTATTTTATTGATCTCCACAAAGTCGATAGTACTTAAGATCTATATATCCCTGGCGGAAACTACTCGGGCATCTGATTAATATACTGACAGTGGTTCAAAAATTTCCAATCATACTTATGTGGTTATACACTTTTTTTTTCTTTTAGTTATGACCTCGCTTGGTGTCATCAAGGGTATATATTTTGGGAAATTTGATTTTTTTTTTTATTGTTTAACAAAACGGGCAGCAAAAGCAAGCAGAGCACGAGCATAAATCTGTATATAAGTTCGAAAGTCAGTCTAAAGGGGCTAAACCACAATCCACCAACCAAGGAAGTATGGGTCATGTCTCCTCCAGTGCCAGAAATTGTGATATCTCTCTTATGGAACAACCTTCACGCCGTCCGGCTCTCACAGAAGTTCATTTGTGTGGGACTTCGATGAAACGACATTTTCAGTGTTTTGGCCTAAAGCCTTTCCTTTGCTGCATCATCGGTTTGCTTTGCTTTCGTGGCCGTAGGCAGGCAGCTTTCAACTGTATGGGCGAAGCTGATGTGATTCGTTCGCTATATGCGTAAGTGGGGCAAAACTAACTGTTCCAGACCGCGGAGTCTCAGATGAGTAAAGTCTGTGTCGTTCGCTATAGAAAGTGGACTTGGAATATCGGCCCTGCTAAGCACATCTCGCCTTCAGTTATATTGGAGAGAGGATATTGGTTTTTTTTGAGATTTATCCTGTTTGGCTCCAGCACAGATGTTCTGTGGTTGGTTTGATACAGAAGGTTCTATTGTGATAACGGTAATAGTCGCGAAAAGGATTGGTGCACCACATACGGATTCATTGATCGAGGACCGGCATGTATGTAAATGTTTCAGCCGGGTCTTACTGATCGTCTCCCACAACCACATGGGCTCTTGTGTTTGGTTTGCTTCAAAAAAGGCTGGTTGCCGTGTCCACGGCGCTGAGAGACGTTATTCATCTCCTCATCAACCTTCACCTGTGTCATCGATGGAGTTTGTATGCAAGGGTGTGCCATTGTTGTGCATTCAGGCATGACGTATTCAAACGCGCTGTTGTGCTTTTTTTTTTTTGTGTTTTATTATTTTTCTTTTTTTTTCGCGTTTTTTTCCATGGCCTGGGCCTTTCCTCTCAGAGTATATTAGCTCACTTTGGAAAGGACTGCGAAATAAAGTTGGCCTATACAAAGTAGCAGTAAACCTTCTGGCATACTTCCTATTGTCTACATTACGCACCCTTAAATCATCATT
>JADBJO010016936.1:5000-7500 GCA_016801955.1 Conus betulinus | reverse complement strand
TGTAAAGGGAACTAGCGTGCAGTGTACATTGCATCCTGCGCAGAAGTCAGTGGAGATCGAGGAAACCTTAAGGAAACCCTTCACATGTTTCTGTCCCATGAAGAAGTCAGGAAAAGGAGTAGTGAACCATTGGTAGACGATCTGAAGACCTCTCGGTAAATCTAGACTAGACAGAGTCCGACAGAACACACGCCGGGTAATGCCCCTTTGAGCACTAAAGTAAGACAGAGCCCACGAACTCCAAGCTAGTCAGATTTGTTTGATTATGAGTTCCTTTCCATCGGGAGGTAAGAGAGTTCTACACCTTTATGGGTATCCCTGAAACATATCATGCTATTTTCGAATTCAATTCCCTGTGAAATTTGAACCATGTTTGATGACCAGTGAAAGTAAGACTAAGGAGTCTCCAATTTTGAAGGCTCTTGCTTCGACTCAGATCTCTCTCTCTCTCTCTCTCTCTCTCTCTCTCTCTCTCTCTCTCTCTCTCTCTCTCTCTCTCTCTCTCTCTCTCTCTCTCTCACACACACACAGCCCTGATTTTGAGCGTTGTCCTCTCAACTCTGATTCCAATGGCTGTCTCTCACCTCAGCTGATGAAGACTCTCTCTCAAATCTACTGATAAAAGCTCTGTCTCAGATCTGGTCTCAAAGGTTCTCCTGACTCAATTCTGATTAGAAAAGCTGTCGCTGTCTCATCTCTGACGACAAAGGCTTTAATCCTTCTTTGTTCTACGCTAAACTTCCACAACCTGACATGGAATTTTAAAAAATCATCTCCTACCCCAGCCCCCACTCGCCATCTATCCCATCATCTAATCTTCCCCGTCCACCGACCCCCCCCCCCCCCCCCCCACCTCCCTCAGCTTCCCCGCCACAGCTTGATGTGGCTGCTGTGCAGACTGACCACAAACTGGTAGGCCTCCCAGGTGTCGTTGGAGGTGAGGCAGGAGGAGAAGAAAGGCTGGTCCCCCACGAAGCTGAAGCCCTTTTCCCACACACGCTGCGGGCCCACGACTCGCTCCACCAGGTGGGGAAGGTGTAGTTGTCCTCCAGGCCTCTGGCAGTGGACACAGCCAGCAGCGACAACCCGTACAATGTTAGTATGTCCCCTACAACCCGTACAACGTTAGTATGTCCCCTACAACCCGTACAACGTTAGTATGTCTCCTACAACCCGTACAACGTTAGTATGTCCCCTACAACCTATGCAACGTTAGTATGTCCCCTACAACCTATGCAACGTTAGTATGTCCCCTACAATCCATACAACATGAATATGTCCCTACAACCCGTACAACGTAAGTATGTCGCCTACAACCTATGCAATATCAGCATGTCCCTTGCAACCCGTACAACGTTAGTATGTCCCTTACAACTCATGCAACGTTAGTATGTCCCCTACGCCCAGTACAACGTTAGTATGTTCTTTACAACCCATACAACCTTAATATGCCACCTTCAGCCCATACAACGTTAGCTTGTCGCAACAGTCCATACGACGTTACTATGTCCCTTACAATCCATACAACGTAAGCATGTCCCCTACAGCCCACACAACGTTAGCATGTCCCCTATAGCCCGTACAACGTTAGTACGTCCCTTACAACCCATACAACGATAGTCTGTCCATTACAACCCATATAAAGTTAGTATGTCCCTTACAACCCATACAACGTAAGCATGTCCCCTACAGCCCACACAACGTTAGCATGTCCCCTACAGCCCGTACAACGTTAGTACGTCCCTTACAACCCATACAACAATAGTCTGTCCATTACAACCCATATAAAGTTAGTATGTCCCTTACAACCCATACAACGTTAGTACGTCCCTTACGACCCATACAACGTTAGTACGTCCCTTACGACCCATACAACGTTAGTACGTCTCTTACGACCCATACAACGTTAGTATGTACCCTAAGATCTATACAACGTTAGTCTGTTCCTACAGCCCATACAACGTTAGTATCTCCCTTACAGCCCATACAGCGTTAGTACGTCCCTTACAACCCATACAACGTTAGTACGTTCCCTATAACCCATTCAGCGTTAGTACGTCCCTTACAACCCATACAGCGTTAGTAGTCCCTTACAGCCCATACAACGTTACTACCTCCCCCACAAACCATACAACATTAGTATTTTCCTTACAACCCATACAACGTTAGTATGTCTCTTACAACCTAGATAATGTTAGTATGTCTCCTACAGCCCACACAATGTTCGTCTGTCCCTACAGCCCACACAATGTTCGTCTGTCCCTACAGCCCATACAATTTTGGTATATCCCTTACAACCCACACAACGTTAGTATGTCCCTTACAACCCATACAATGTAAGTATGTCCGTTACATCCCATAGAACATTAGTAGTCCCCTAAACCCCATACAACATTAATATGTCCCTTACAACCCATACAATGTTAGTATCTCCCCTATAACATACACAACGTTAGAATGTCCCCTATATCCCATGCAACGTTAATATGTCCCCTACAAC
>JADBJO010016935.1:30000-39101 GCA_016801955.1 Conus betulinus | reverse complement strand
CAGACTCTTCTTTTTTTTCGTCATGACTTTCGGGTTTTCGTTTTTGTTCTGTGTAGCGTGTATTGTTTTAAGTTAAGGATAAGAGATGATAATTAATGCAGATAAATTACGGCTATTTTTGTAGTTTTTGTATGTGGTTTTTTGGTTGTTTGTTGTTGGTTTTAAGGACAATGCTTGTTTGTGTCTGTTTTTTTTTTGTTTTTTTCTAAGGAAGAGAATACTACTTTAATATCAAGATATGGGTGTTGAAGTCAAAATTGCATTCTGAAGTGGTATATTGGAAACGGCAATGTCTTAGTCTGTTGGGGAGTTTTTTTGATCCATATGCCCTCCTGATGAAAGAAAATGTTATGTTGAGAAAAAGGATGCAAAGCACTGAAGAATAAAAAAAAAAAAAAAAAAAAAACATGTGGTTAGAGGATGATACACATAAAGCGATGGCAAATAGAATGCCAAGAACATGAAACATTTCTTTGGCCTTCCAAAACACTAATTTTCTTTTGCATTTTCATATGGGAAAATCGTAACCTTATCAACACTCCCCCAACCCAACCCACCCCACCCCACACCCAAACAACAACCAACACAAAAAACAAAACACAGCAAAAGAAGAAGGGCCCAAGTAAGAAGAAAAGAAAGGAAAATGACCGACCCCACCAAAAAAAATCCATACAACAAAACAAAGGGGAAGGAAAACTGACAAAAAAAAAAAAAGGAAGAAAGAAAGAAAAAAAAGGGAAAAAAGAAAAATGATTATTGTGTGGATACAGGAACAGTCTTGTGAATCCAAGGACTCATAAAATATCACACATACCTACCTCCATATGTTGCATGCACTCGTCATGCATCATACACAAAACACAGCGTGTAAATCTTGACGGGACAAAGACTGAGCATTAGAGATGTCACCAGTGGAGGGAAAACAGAAGGAAAGAAGCCATGCCTAATGTACCTGACTGGAGAAAACATGTTTATGATTGGGTCCAGTGGCATCACCCCCCCCTCAAATATCTTCTGGGATTGTATCAATTGGGGAATGTGAAATTCAGTTTTAAATGCTTTGCTTGGATTAGCCTTGACAAAACGTGAAATGGGCGTTTATTAATTTGCCAGTCGGCGGCAATTACATTTTTACAACCACGATAATTAAGAATTAAAAAGCCGGTTCTGTTTAATAAGAAAATCTCTTCATTACATGGTCAAATGTTACAACCGATCTGAAATTGAGACGAATCTCTGCGTTTATAGTTATGCAAAATGTATGCTCAACAATCTACCCAGGTAATGATTGTATATGATTACATTAAAAAAAATATATTTTCATTGCAATCGATCATCGTCATGCAAGAAATGTGCAGTGTTGTCGTTGGCCTGCTAAACCCCATAACATCTAGAAGACAATTGTTTGGGCCGGATTTTTGTATGTAATCATTCTAATTTGCAAAACATTTTGATCTAAAACAAACTTTTCTTTTCTCGTGATTCTCAACCCCCATGCTCTCTTCAAGGGTAGCTTAAGTGTGTTAGTTGTTGCAGAACGATGTGGGTTTACGACCTTCAAAAGCAAATGTTCACATGTGTGGTTCTACCTCCTTTGCTCGCTTTGATAATGGTATTAATGAGTTTAGGTCAGATATTCTCTTTCCCATTTCTGACTGTCCTAATATAATAGGTATCTAGAAATACACATCCATTGTAGGTAATAAATCCAAATGATATATATTTAATTTAGCTGGGCTTGTTAATAACATCGGATGACAGACATTGGTCCAATTTCCCCTCACAATACAAAATGGCTGTACTGCAGCACACCTTTCTTTTACTCATGAACGCCTTTGTTTAATGACAGCATTACCTTTTTTTATTTTTTATTCCAGGTCATGAAAGACAGGTTCTGGAACAACCCGAAAATTTGCTAGTACAAAAGAACGGGAAAGGATGGAACAAAAAACTTTGTATTACATAAAAATTTGAGTCTGAAATAAATTCCGACAACTTTATGTTCACCAAAAGAGCGACTGTTGCAGGGTCATATTTTCAAGTTTTTGTTTTTCCAATAAGAGATGGAATGGTCGTTCTATTATATAACTACTATGTGTAGAACCATCGGTTTAAGTCACTGTTGATTTGTTACGCATAATTTTTTGTCAAATGTTTTTATACAAACTGACAATACAATTTCTTCAGCAAAGGCAAAAAACTTTCAGGGTTCAGTGCCTTACACAGAAAATCCTTTCGAGGGGAAATCGAATAGTCTTTCAGTAATCTAGGGTGTGGTTTTTGATATTTTACATAGTGCATCTAATCGCCTATCGCTCGAATATATTTGAAACCAATTATCTCGTCATAAAAGTTCTGATCTTTCACTGATAAGTGAGGACAACGGCGAAAGCATTTTACATTTTTTTCTTTTTCTTTTGTTCTTTTTTTTTTAAAATTAGAATTTAGAAATGACTTGGGGTAGTGTTTCTACCCTTTGCCAAGGCAAACAACAGTCAAAACAGAGGTACAGGACAAGGACACTAATGCATTTCGACCGCGGTGCGGTCTTCTTTCAGTCAGGCAAAAAACAAATAATGCTTTAGGACATATGAAAACGAAGAGAAGACGAGGAACACAACTTATCCCTCATATATTCGGCACAAAAATCAAAATGGCCGCTGGACGAAAACGAGGGGTGCCGCCAAGAGGGTGCCAATTTGGAGCGAAGATAGTAATGATGACCGTAATAATAATGGTTGTTAAGGGAAC
Source organism: Conus betulinus (assembly GCA_016801955.1). Classification (NCBI taxonomy): domain Eukaryota; kingdom Metazoa; phylum Mollusca; class Gastropoda; order Neogastropoda; family Conidae; genus Conus; species Conus betulinus. Next base: position 36,350 of record JADBJO010016935.1, on the reverse strand, counting down.
AATATGTGTGATAATAGTGGCGATGATGAGAACGTATATAATAAGAGGAGAGATACATGGTAAACTGGGTTTGTTTAAAATCTTAAAAATAAAAAGAAAAAAGGAGGGGGGGGTGGGGGTGGGGTCTCCCTCCCCTTTTTTCTTTTTAACAAACTCTCACTTGTATACTTGATTAATTATGTGTTTTGTTCATATGTGTGTGTGTGTGTGTGGTGTGGTGTGTGTGTGTGTGGGGTTGTGTGTGTGTGTGGTGTGTGTGTGTGTGTGTGTGTGTTGTGTGTGCGAATGGGGGTGTGTGTGCGTGTGTGCGTGTGCGTGTGCGTGTATGGTGGGTGTATGCGTGTGCGTGCGTGCGTGCGTGCGTGCGGCTGCGTGCGTGTGTGTGTGTGGTGTGTGTGTGTGTGTGTGTGTGTGTGTGTGTGTGTGTGTGTGTGTGTGTGTGTGTACGTGTGTACACCCTCCTCATTCCCCCCTACAAATGTCTCTCGCTGAAAGAACCACAGATATTCGTTTTGGTGCCGTCGTGGGAAGAGAATGCACGCTCGTAATGCTGGAAAAAGTGCGACACCACCAGTTAAGTTCAGTCGTGGCATAGCATTCACACTGAATCAAGAAAAGCAAACCGAGAAGATTGTACATGGCAATAATGAAAACAAGAAGCAAAACAAAAAACAAAATCAAACAAATTCCAAAAAAACGAGCCGACAAATAAGCTAAAGAAAACCCTTTTCTTAATCAGCCCTATCTTGAACAGCCACAAGCTTAATGGCGTTGGCCTCAGAATACTGTTAAAAACAAAGCAGAACTCACCAGTCGTACTCAATGAATAAAACATACAAGATGGGAATTTTGTTGTAATTTTATGGTTTATATTTTCATTACGACTGTAAAAGACAGAGTGTTATAATAAAGACCTGAGAAAATATGTACAAAGAAGACGACGGAGGGTCTGTTGAAAAGCTCCAAGTAAGTGCTATTCCTAGCTGAGTGACCTGTTTAAAATCCGGTAGTCGTTATGTATATTTTTGTTCGTTTGTGTTTTTTTATTTCTCCCAATCTCAGTTTCACCCCGGGTATCGTGAAGCAACAGTTCCTGAATCTTTTGTGAGCTGCCCTGCTGAATCTTTTTTCTTTCTGCGATATATGGACTCGGCGTGTCTTCTACAGCCATTATAACTTTGTTTCTCTGCCCTCGTCTCCCAAGTTTGCTAAGGACACACAAAAAAAAAAAAAGATACTGGACTCAAGAACTCACATAACGAGCGGTTGTTTGAATGCAAGCACACGTTGCACAACTTGCTTCATTTCAAAAGGACTATGCAATTGAGACAGAAATATACACAATAACCCTTCTTCATGTCTTTGATAGATTTGTGTAATCCGAAGTAATTCAAGCCTCATTTTGTAAAGTTTTGAAATGTTATCCTCAGGAGATTTTGAAGGGCATACTTGTGACTTTCATGTTGCTGTGCTTTTGTTTGAGGTGAAAAAAAAATAGTCATTGTGTCTTACAGTGTGTGTGTGTGTGTGTGGTGTGTGTGTGTGTGGTGTGTGTTGTGGTGTGTGTGTGTGTGGTGGTGTTTCGTAATATATTCTCTTGACTTGACAATTTAGGACTGGATTAATGTACATAATATTTGTACACAGTTTTCTGTGTATAATACTGGTTTTGTATCAATCTATATGATTTTTTTTTCCGTTCCTGTGGTGGTGTTTGTTTTTGTTTGTTTGTTTGTTTGCTTATTAACGGTTTTTTTTATATACTCTCTGTAAGTTTCTATAAGCCACAAAAAGAATCAGGACATTCTGCGACATTAACTTTGCTCTTGAATGTATTCAAACCTCTTCAGAAACATTTTCACACAGACACTTCATCAAACATAGGGAAGCTCTTCCGCCTCTTTCAGTCTGGATTTCGCCGTCAGTACTCAGGTTATACAACTGTACCTCGGCCATGTGACACGTTGTTACATGCAGTTATTCAAAGCAGAATGACTGCAATGATGTCTCTCCATTTAAAAACCTCTGAAGGAATCGTAGCCTATAGTGTTCCACAAGGTCCTGTTCTTCGGCCTTTTTGCATGTTCATAAATGATATATTTCTGTTTGTGTACCTATCACTTAATATGATAATATTGATAATGATGATAATAATAATGATAATGATGAAGATGATAATGATAGTAGTAACAAAATTGACAAAGCAATACTTATAATAACGACATAGGCACACTATCCAGATAACTGTTTAAGTGCTTTACAAGAGAATAACACTGCAAGTAGATCATCTATGAAAATGCAAAAAAAGAAAAATGCCAAAGAAAAGAGCCTTATGTACACGACAGCATACGATTCCTTTAGAGGAATGTTTACCATCTAGGTAGACACACGGTTTTTTGGTTGCATCAGAGGACAGACAGTGACGTATAGAACTGGCCCTAGTGATCCCAGACAGGCAACTTAACAGACGTATAGAACTGACCCTAGTGATCCCAGATAGGCAACTTTACAGACGTATAGAACTGACCCTAGTGATCCCAGACAGGCAACTTGACAGACAGACTTATAGAACTGACCCCAGTGATCCCAGACAGGCAACTTAACAGACCTTAGAACTGACCCTAGTGATCCCAGACAGGCAGCTAAACAGACGTTTGAAAATGTGCCCTTGAAAGGAAGGAGGAGACTGCTCAAGAATTACTCGAAGACAGCGAACAGGAGAAGGAAAACGATACAGGGAGATGCTTAATCAGAATAGAACCGAAACGTTAAAGGTTGCTGGAGCAATCTGTTGGGACAAGCTGGCATAAGTTTAATCTTATTATCATTCAATCGCAGCTTATCAAAGGATCTTTGATCAGAAGAGCACCACTCCTGTGTGCAGACATCAGTGCATCTATTTCAGCATTGAAGCCCCGACTGATGATGTTGACTGCTGTATGCAAAGCTGTCCTAAAATATCACTTAGCGATTTATGACACCAGACACAAGAACTACACACAGTTAAAAAAAGAACAGGAACCCAAGACGAACCCCTGTGGGACACCATTCTTCAAGGCAGATACATTAGATACATGACACACTCTTTCTGTTTTGCGGTCCTTCAGGTAAGAAATAATCCATTCTGGTGCACTATCATGGACACCAAATTTTTTTTTTAATTCTGGTCAAGTGGGATAGGCTGACCAACGGTGTTGCCGAGAAGTCTAAAAGAGCATGAACAAATATTATATCATCTTCAGATCCAGAAAGCAAGTCACTGGCTGTTCAAAAAAAGAACGTTTTTTATGACATCTGTGGGCTGACAGATAAGAATTAAGCAGGCAATTTTTTTGTTCTCAGCGTGATAAAAAGCTGAGACAATACATCTTTTCTTGCAATTTTGATGACAATAACAAATTTGAAAGCTCATGATTTTCTTTGTATAGTTATAAACCCAGAAACGGTTTCTTAAGCGACATCCCGGAATGGTATCACCAAAATCGAATGTCCCTCACTCCGCAAGAGGAGTAAAAGCATGGCGTTACCATCAAGACATGGTGATGAGACCGGAATCGCTGTAGAGAGTAGACACTAACTGTCCATTCTACAGTATTGTTAGAAAGACTGACTCTACTTACCATTGGCATCTACATGCTAGAACTTTGCTTCAGATGTGTTAGGTTTTCACAAATCGTTATTTTACTACAAGACTTATGTGGCGAATACGTTTGAAGTCTGTGGAAATCCAGAATAGGACCGGAAGTGCCAGAACATTTCAGAAAATTGTTTTTGAATGTGACTGGCTATGATACGTCATGGTGCCCGAGAGATTACAGACAACTCTTCCGTACGATTTATTTCAGACAGCGTCTCCCGTACGTGCACTGAAGAGTCAAAGAATATGAGTGAGTTTTTGATCGTAACTCTATCTGCAAGATTCGATGAGATACTTCAGTCTAGGAAGCCCTCAAGCCAAAACAAGTTATTACAATTATCAACAGGCGACGCAAAGTAAACATTATACATGTACAACTGAATGCAAATGAGTTTCATCAATGAGATTTTTGTCGAAGAAATTAAACACGCACATAAGAAGATGCATTTGAAAAACCTTACTGACAGTTGTCAGGCATTCCTTCAGTTTCTTGGTGGCAACTTTTGTAAAAAAACAAAAAAAGAATAATAACATATAAGAAAGAAAAAGCTGTGCAAACTTTGTATTGTGGGAAATGCCTTGAACAGTGAAGATACATATATAAACACATATAGATATAAACGATATGTATACGTGTGTGTGTGTGTGTGTGTGTGTGTGTGTGTGTGGTGAAAGCTTTAGTAATGATTTTCTAGAAACGCTCTTGAACCATTCATGCATTTTAATAATGAATGGATGGTGCTGGAAATATGTAGCTGAAAGAGATTTCCGATTTTGCTTTGATTTTAGACGTAAACGTTTGAACAGACAGTGAAATTCATCGCCAATGTTCTTAACATTACATGGAAGGCAAAATATTTCTTAATAAGACACCTTTTGTGAAAAACAGAAAAGCTATGATATTAACCCGTTAGAATCAAGAACAAAGGACTTGTAGCTGCCCCCCCCCCCCCCCCCCCCCCCCAAAGTTTGGAACATGCCGCAAACAAACTGTCCTAATTTAAGGACAGGCTACCCATATGAGAGTAACGACACATTTTGTGACGCTAAACATAATGGAGTACAGGCCGATGGTTTTTCAACACACTCTACTAGTTCCGGACAGACTGCTCACTTAACACAGCGACTAACATAGCCGCAATGGGAATCACCTCCATTTGGTAAGTGAAAGGGGTCGCTGGAGGGGTGGTGGGTAAGGGTAGGAGGCGGGGGCGTGGGCGGGGGGGGGGGGGGGGGGGGGGGGCGGCGGCAGGAAGACTGAAATGAGAAAGAAGAAAGAAAGGGAGAGGAGTGGAGGGGGTGAGGAGAAGGAAAGGGCAAGTCCATTGAGGCGATGACGTAGCCAAATAGCAACGACAGGCTGACCACCACAAACAAACCGTGACCAGAAAGGACCGTATGTGTGTGTGTGTGTGTGTGTGTGTGTGCGCGCGCGCGCGCGCGCGCGCGCACGTGTGGGTGGATGGGTGGGTGTGAGCGTAGTGTGTGTGGTGGTGGGGGGGGGGACGAGAGAGAGAGAGATAGAGTATTCATTCAACAACGCCATACTGGAAAGAAACAGAGCTAAATATTGCAATCATTCACGGATGGCCTACAGTAGAAATACTGACAAATATTTTCATAGTATGACATCGTCATCGTTAATCAGGAAGACAGAGAGGTTTCCCTTCTTCTGAAGACTGTAATTGACACTGGTGTTAAGGAGTCAGCCATGAAGAGCCCTGGTTTTTTTTTTTTAAACCATTGTGCTTGATGCAATGCTTTGAACAGCTTGATAGCTTAGTACCTGAAGTGCTGGACGACAGGAAAACACAAACAAATAAACAAGCAAACAAACACTACATATTTTTTCAACATCGTGGGTAGTTTCACGCAGCTGACTTTTCATTTCATTCCTTTGTCATGATATACGGCTATCGAATGCTCAATGAGATGTATTGAATGAAAATATTATCAAACAATATATCATATATATCTATGTAACTTCACAGTCACGTAAAGTTCCAAATGACAGGTCGTTCTGAGTTTTCTTTAGTCATGAAATCCACCGCTGTTGTTTAGATGAAATTGTGTATTTTGCCACCAACAATCAATTAGCTTTTGATTGAACTGTTTTTTGTTTTTAAAAAGAAAGCTGTACACAGCTCACACCACGGTTTTCCTATGCACACAGGAAGTTATATATACACTTAGCATGTCACAGATTTACTTTTCTTTACCTAATTCCACTTTCCCTGTCTATGCCAACAACATTTAAAAATGTTTTAAAAGGCCATGTCAGCTGAATATAGTCAGCATGATATGCAACACACTTTTGATTTTAAAATCGATGGGCACAAACCAGCTTCACTGTGAGTTAAGTCGTTAGGTGTTCATACATTGGCAGTGAGTTATCTTTCAATGCGAATCAAGAAGTACTCTGTATCAGTCAAGAGGCTTCATCCAGATTCCATACTTCCATTCTTATCCATGTCAGTATTAAGCTGGAGATGACAGACAGGAACATGTAGTTTATTAAGCTGTGTCTACACGGTTAAGGTTTCAGAAAATACAACAATGCCATCAAAAAAAAGAAGATTAGAGGATTTGTTCAATGCCGTCAGTTCTCACATTTATTTCATGTCTACTCTAATGAATCATATCCATAATCACCTCACCAAAAAGTGTGAAAAAGCATGGGAAACCAGATATCTCCTTGTTTGACACTAATGTA
>JADBJO010016935.1:0-20000 GCA_016801955.1 Conus betulinus | reverse complement strand
ACACATAAGCTCGTGCACATTCACGCACATTTGCATCTTTTGATCTTCTAAAATCATCTTTTTTTTTTTCCTTTGCATTGTTGTTTCAGCCCCGCCTCCTCCCCCCGCAGGTTTCGGGGACCCCCAGCAGTACCCTCCCCCCGGGAAGCAGTACCCACCACCAGGACAACAGTACCCACCACCAGGACAACAGTACCCACCACCAGGAGACCCGTCCTACCCCCACCACCCGCTTACCCCTACGGAGCTGGAGGTGCTCCATATTAAAGTCCTTCCCTCCTCCGGCCCCTGGTGCAGCCTGTTTCTACGGTGGAATGTTGACATCAAAAGCCTCCTTTTCTTCTTTTTTTCAACTGTAAGGATACCTCACTGGGGAAATGCCAGCTCGTGAGATATATTTTATAAGCCCACTCTACAACAAAAGACATTTATGTCTTTCTTTTTTTTTTCCCTCATGTTTTTTGTCGTTTAATTCTTGTTGCCATCTTTTCAGATAGCTTTTTTTAATTTTCGTTTGAAGGAAGGGTTTGTACGAATGTTTAGATCTATAGTAGACAGAGGAAGGGGAATGAGCGGAAATCACTTAAATCTAAAGGCTTAATTATACTCAAGCATCAACATATCTATCTAGTATTATATACCCTATTCGCAACATCAATGTATATTTTGATGTGTGTGTGTGTGTGTGTGTGTGTGTGTGTGTGTGTGTGTGTGTGTGTGTGTGTGTTGTGAAAAGTTGCTAACTAATGATGTAAAAAAAAAATGTAAATAGAAAGGAGGGGTTACAACATCAAATATTTGAACAGACATGAACTCGGAACTTGTGTCAAACGCCCAAATATCGAGAACTGCGGTGAATGTTCGTCAATAATAGAACATACAGAGCTGCGATGTGAGAAAGACAGTGAATGGGAATCAAAAAAGAAATAATGGGGACAAAGTCGACGAATGTTATAAACATTCTGAAAACTAACATGTACAGAATAAGTTCGAGGACCCCGAACACATTGTTATCACATAAAGATAGATATTCTTACGTGAAAATGTGAAAATTACTTTTAATACCTCATGATTTTCGCTTTCTAAAGGTGATAGTTATTATCATCATTTTTTTTTTCTTGGGGATAATCAATTATTCCATTATGAAAACAGTAATCATATATTCGAAGATGACGAGCCTCCTGATGTTTCTCCGACATGAAATACAATGCTTGGATGATCAAAGACGAGGTGCTAAGAATGAGAGGTGGGGCACTCCAGTTTGCCTGACTAAAATAGTCTCTCTTGACGCATGTTGAGTGTTTGTATTGTGAGCTTCTCCGGCAGTTGTTGATAAGGGTGTAGGCTTGGTTGATTGTTTTGTTGTTGTTGTCTTGTTCTTGTAGGTTTGGTTGTGTAGGGGGTTTTTTGTTTGTTTTTTTTTTTTAGTTATTGTTTTTTTGTTGTTGTTGTTGTTTTCTTGTAGGCTTGGTTGGTTGTTCTCTTTTCTGTTCTGTTCTTTTTGTGGGAGGGTGTGGGTTTGTTTTATGCTTTTTTTTTGTCATAAACATCGATCTGGGAATGATCAGTACAAATTGCAGTTAATGCTAGTCATCTTGGTGCAGAGGTAGCGTTACGAGTTGCGGCTTAGAGATTGTGGGTTCTACTACTTTGTATATATGTACATACAATCAACTGTGGTTAGTTCCAACTCAGATCCATTGTTTGAGCTGTGAGCTATATGGGCTCAGGAAGCATGGCTAGAACCATAAGTGTCACCCATTTCACTGAAGCGTCTTTTAGAGAACTGTGTAGATTTCAAGAGCCTCATATAGACAAGAATGGCTGTTTTTCGGGCAAAAGACATTGCTGAAAATCATGGGGTGGTACGCTCGTGTGTAAAATTGTCTTCGTTTTATTCCGGTTTTTGGTATATCATTCAGATCGATCGAGAAGACGAATAAAGGTTTATGTGCCAACCGAATTAGGAGGGAAAATGAAACAGGTATTATAGAGAGAAACGAATTTGAAATGAAACAAATTCATCCTTGCGTTTTAATAGGTCATGATACAAATCTAGTGACGTCAAAGTATTGTGAAAAATGAGGCTTCATCTGCTTGTGTTCTACGAAGATCACAACATATAGGACTGTTTAGATGTACATTTTATTTTCAGATTTCTTGAAACTTTTAAAGGCGAAGTGTTCAATCAGAACAGTATAGATTTATACTTTTTTTTTGTCACAGTCTTGCCCAGTCTCTGTTTGAGCCCAGACGTAGTGGCACAATGTTTTAAAAGTATATAATGATACTGGATTTGACATATCTTTTGCTGTGATATTTGGACTGGGTGTGCTTTCAAATGCCACGTAAGCACACGTATCTCTTGTGACTGCGTATAATCCCCACAATGTTCGTCAAGGATACAATAAAATACACACTAAATTCAGGACCTCTCACACAGCGGGCTGTTTACAAGCAAAACACATGATTGTCGCAGTGCATGCTTCAGTTTAAAAGTGTAGTCTGCAATGAGAGAAAATGTGCGCTATGACGTGCCTTATGTTTTTATCCACATGTAAATCATACATTTTGCGATACTGCAAATTATCTCCATAGCGAATTTTGAGGGGTATGTTTTATGACATCCCTGTTATTATTATTGTGCTTGTGGCGAAAAAAAAAAAAACTTTTGAGGTCTTCCGTCGTATTCATATGCTTGTGTGATTTTTTTGTTTTTTAATTAACTTATTCGACTAACTCGGCAGTTCACAAACTGCGTTGTGTACATATTGATTTTATTGCACGGTTTCTGTGTATGATGTTGGTTTGTCACAATTGATAAGATTATGCAGTTCCCATTTCTTTTTTTCCCCTGTACTTTCTGTAGAGATTTTTCATTTCTTGAGCAGCAAACGTAAAAACCCTAAAGCCTGTCTGTCGTTCTTTTTCGTTTTTTTTTTTTTTTGTTGTTGTTTTTTTTCTCAATAGATTTGCTTCCCTTGATTGATTGTTTTTGCTTTCCCTGTCAATTTGTGCACGATCAACTCCAAAAGCAAATCTGTGTGATTAAAATCCCTCTCTCTCTCTCTCTCTCTCTCTCTCTCTCTCTCTCTCTCTCTCTCGAACGAGCTTAAAACAGAGTAGCCGTAAGTGCCTTTGCGTGTATTTCATCACCAACTAAAAAAAAAAGAATCCATAAACAAAATGTCAGAACGCGTTTGTTGGATGATTGGGTGACAGAATCAATAAATCTTTTGAGCCTCTGAATCTTTGTCAGTTTCTTTTTTTTTTTTTTTTTTTTTTGTTTTGTTTGTTTTTTTGTTTTGTTTTGTTTATTCGTTTGTTCCCGTTCTCTGTATATCCAGACTCCCGGCTGCTGCTTTTTTCCCGGACTCTCTACAAACAGTGGTGTCTCGACAGTTGCAAACCACAATTCCCGTGCAAGGTTCTTCACAGGTTAACCGCCCGCTGCCGAAAATGTCCCTTGTTTTTCTTCCCTGCAGTTGGGGAATGATTTGCGATGTGCTATCATCGGTGACAGAACAACATTGTCAGTTATGATGGTACACACACAGTCCTAGCGCCCATAATGCCAGGGATTCTTTAGCGTCTAGCAAAAAGCATAATAATGTTAACATTATCACATTGAACGGAATGCCAGCGTACGTGAACTGATCCATGAAGGGAGATAATCCTGGATACGTGCTCTCCCCCCCTCTCTCTCTCTCTCTCTCTCTCTCTCTCTCTCTCTCTCTCAGAGCAAGCGTGCGTGTGTATGTGTGTGAATCCCTTCCGCTCACGCTTGCTCTCTTTTTGATGTGTATGTGAGCATCTGAACTGACATCTGCATGGCCCACAGATGCCTGAATGCGCATCGGAAATGACCTACGTGTGCCCGAACCTACATTTCACAAAAATGTGCTTGCCATTTAATTGTGTACAGCTGTAAACATGCACACACTTAATATATTAACAACGATGGCTTTAAATCTGTGCGTGAGTTAGTGCGAACAGTGGTATTCGTGTACGATTGATGACCAACGTAACAGACGACATTCGGAATTCTGCAAGGGAGGTAATCTGTGTGTTTGAGTTCAGCAAGATGACCCCGCCAGTTTCAAGGAACAGACAGCACTGGAGGGTACGGTCACAACAATTTGCTTCTTCATCCATCGGGCAGCCCGACAGTTCAGTCAGAGAGAGGAAACGTCAAAATATGGGTGTAAAACTGTGCGCCTGCGATGCACACAGTTGAGGAGAGAGAGAGAGAAGAGAGAGAGAGAGAGAGAGAGAGTTGACACTTTGATATTTTATTGTCATTACCAAAGAGGTCTTTTGACGGGGTGGGGGGGGGGGGGGGGGGGGAGGGTAACAGAACAATTACATTTCCCTCTTCCTTTCCTGCAAACAAATAGTACTCATTCATTCTTAGTGTGTATCAAATCGAAGGTTAACAAATACAAATAAATTCGTAACATTTCCTTATGTCCTCACGCACAGGAGTAATGCAGTAAGTTTTTTTTTTTTATCTTAAGACTGACTCGACCATCCACTCAATCAAATGATGACATTGTATCTTACTGATCTCTTCCACATGCGATGAATGATAGCATTCATTCACATATCTTTAGTAATGCATCATCTTAAATTTCACTATCCGTCATCTAATTTTCAATGCTTCCGTGATGAATTTCGCAAATGATTTAATTACAAGTTCATCATCTGATGATAACACGACAGCGACATTTTGTCTTTTCGCTATATTTAACTGGAAAAATGAACAATTTGTCCGCACTTCATTATAAGCAGTACAGTGGAACAGAAAGTGTTCTTCGTCATCAATAATGTGTCTACATGCAGGACAAGGAGATTCTGTGGATGTTTCACATTTAAACCATCTTTTGTTCGCATTAAAACCTAAAGTTCTCAACCTAAATCTTGCGTAATTTATTCTGTGCCATTTATCTGTTATGACATTGAGAAACTTTTCAGAATGAAACACATTTTTAAATGAGAAAAAAAAAACAGCGGCGGTTTTTTTCTTTACTTCCATATCTGAGTGTCAATTCTGTTTGAAAGAACTAATAAGCCTGTCTTTAAAATTCCGCAATGAGCTGTTGCTTATTTCCTACTACATGGCCATCCACACTATTCCACACTATTCCCTGTTCTTAAAGGACTTTCTTTGCTTTATGAGCCCAGTTTTCTTTACCTTTTTCCATTTCTAAAAGCATTATATCATAGACTTGCCTGCTCAAATGGGACTGGGGTAGCTTCAAGATCTTCAACCCAGTACTTAATACATTTCACAAATGTACTTGTATACAAATGATATCTGCCCATCTCTCCACATAAAACGGTGTTGGATGAATGAATAGGTACTTCAAGGAAACACTTTCATAGCATACGTAAGCACTTTTTTTTTACATCTGTGAATTTTCATTTAAGCCCCAAATTTCCGCTGCATATGTTAGAAGAAGAGGTTTTATCTGTGTATCAAACATTTTCCAAAATATACAACAGTCTGTACAATTCAGTTTTCTCAGGGTTTCAGAATTTCAATAGTACCTTTTTTTTCTTTTTCGTAGAGACTCTTCCCATGCGTAACGGAATGTTGATTTTGTTGAAAATGTCATTCCAAGATATTCATATGAATTAACTACTTGAACATAAGCATTTCCATAAGACCATTTTTCATGCACTGATAGGTGGCCACCCATTCTAAAGGCCACTATATTTGTCTTATCCAAGTAAACGATAAACCTAAGCGATCTGCTTCTTCTTTCAATACATTTAGTTGGTTTTGCAAACCTACAACTGTTCCGGACAGAAGACCAACATCGTCAGCATACAGTAATAAAACTAATTCAACTGCTCCAGGTATTATCTGGATACCATGTCTTCTTTTGCGGGACAATTCCACAGCCAGTTCGTTTATTTAAAAAAAAAAAAAAAAAAAAAAAAAAACTGTGGACTCAACAAGCATACTTGTTTTACTCCATTTGGACAATCAAAATAATCTGAATACTTACTCTTTACACGCACACATGCAAGTACTGAGTTGTAGACCCCTCTAATAGCAATGTACAATTTACTATTTACACCACTTTTACGGAGTACATTCCACAGAGTATTCCGATTTACCGAGTCAAAGGCCTTCTGGAAATCTACAAATTCAATGTAGAGCTTCGACATACAGAGTAGATTTTTTTTAATCAAAGAATATAGTGTAAATATATGATCTATGGTTCTGTAACTGGTTCTAATACCTGCTTGTTCTTCCACTATTTTTTTCTTCAGTTTCAGCCCATTCAGTTAATCTCGTATTTAGTATGTAAGTGTAGATTTTACTTAAAATGCTGATAAGTGATACTCCACAATAATTGTTGGGATTGTTCACGTCTCCTTTTTTAGAAATTGGTACAAGAATAGATCTACCCCTCTCTGATGGAAAGATACCATTATCAAAAATTTGGGCGAACAAATGAACAAGGAAATCAGTTACAGTTGTGTTTGCATTCTTCAAATATTTCTTCTATGATTCTATCTGGTCCTGCACTCTTTCCTGATTTCAAATGTTTAATACCAGCAACAACTTCTTCATTGGATATAGGTTGATTAGATAATCGCTCAATCACAACTATGAAAAACGCCCCCCGAAAATGGTCATGCCACTGTTGAACTGAGATTTCGTTATGCGCAAAGTACAGATCTTATCACTGACCAGAACATTTTAGAATGATTAAATGAATTTTTTAGTTTTTTTTTTTTTTTTTTTGAAACCTACTTTCTTTAAACTCCAGTTCCTCTGTTTTCCTTAGCGTAACATACTCTTTACGTGGTTCAGCGTATTCTTCTCTTTTCTTACTTTTATCCTTGGCTGTTTTGCATCTCTGAAATATTTTTAATAAACTTATAACTTCCTGTTTCTTTCGTTCGCACTCATTATCAAACCAGTCATTGTATATTCTGCTACCTCTACAAATAACTCGAACCATACAAGCTGCCTCCGCACAAAACACTGACTACAAATCTATCTAGACTCTCATTTACATTAATTTGTAATAATTGACGGGCTTTCTGTATGCTGTCTAGAAACTGATCACATTCAAGTTCATTTCTGAATATACCAGCATATTCATCAGCCCAGACAATTTTTTTTTTCTTCACATTGTTCTGGTGAATACCTCTTCTCTGATTTACAACAATTACTTACCTATATTGCTTCAACTGGTAAGTGCCATGAATAAATGCAATGGCCAATGTGTAAATCAAAGTTTGACAACAAGCCATTGTGAACCAGTAAGTAATCGATCACACTACATCTGTTTGGAGACACAGAGAGAGAGAGAGAGAGAGAGAGAGAGAGAGAGAGAGAGAGAGAGAGAGAGACAGACAGACAGACAGACAGACAGACAGACAGACAGACACAGACACAGACACAGAGAGAGAGACACAGAGAGAGAGAGAGAGAGAGAGAGAGAGAGACAGAGACACAGAGAGAGAGAGAGAGAGAGAGAGAGAGAGAGAGAGAATTCCTTATTTCATTATGGATATTATAAAATATAAGAAGCGGTCTAAGGATGGGGATAAGTAGAAGTATGAGAGAGAGAGAGAGAGAGAGAGAGAGAGAGAGAGAGAGAGAGAGAGAGAGAGAGAGAGGAAAAGAGTGATATTCGTATGTTCATTGGACTTTAGTCATCTTACAATTCTATTTAAGTATCGTACACCACTTCTTTACAATTTTCTCATCTCTGAAATAACAAACTGACAGTGTTTTGTTTTGTTTTTGTTTTGTTTTGTTTACTTTTCTGAATTTGTGTTATCTATTTGTTTAAAATGTCAGTACAACCTATGGTTAATGTGACAATGAATGGTTTCAGTCAGTCAGTCAGTCAGTTGATAATCTCTATCATTTTCCTGGCGTGTACTTCAAATTAAAAGTTGACTCTCCAGATCTATTCGCCTGGCCCATAAACTAAGAAAAGGTAACTATATTTGCAGGGGAAAGACACACGTTGTCTTCCCTTAATTTTTTTTTCCAGGAAAAAGTTCTGTATTACCCCATCAGTCAGTCAGCTTAACAGTTTAAACAAAGAGAGAAAATGACATAAAACGGGTGCACAACGTTGAGCCTGCAATGTAGGTACTGCGTTACAAACTGTTCCACTTCACTATTATCATTATCATCGATCGAGTTAGATCTACATGTCTTGGGATTTCATGTGACGTTTCTATACCAAAAGATGCACGCACAAATGTGGTAATTAGCGATCTTGACCCATGAACTGAGAAGATATAAATTCTGTTAGCAGTGAAGACAGGGGTCGCTTCCCCCCGATGTTTTTCTTTTTTTCTTAGAACAGGTGTATTCAGCTCAATCATAAATCGACGACGCCAAAAATTAGTTGTGATTGCAGTAACATGTCCCCTAGACACCCCCCCCCCCCCACCTCCACCCCCATACCTCCACCCCCACCCCCCCCCCCCCCCCCCACCCACCCCCAAAAAAATAGATGCAAGCATTATGGTTATAAGATAAATATACGCAAGTGAGATACACCGGCTTGTCAACGTACTGCGCAAAATCAGGACATGTTAATGATCTTGCAACCCATCTCAGCTTTTCAGTGGGTTTAAAGACGAAAAAAGAAGAAGAAGAAAAAAAAAAAGAAAAGCATGCACACAGGATATTTAGAGAGGAGGTAGGCACGGCCAAGCATACCATGTTGCCCAGCGAAATGCTGAAATAATCAGCAACCAGTTGTGAAAAAGGCAGCAATGCTGCTACTATGTGTGAAACCTACCTCTTTGAGTCTCCGGATGAAACAGGTGTTCTGACGGTTATGAGTTACACTGCCGAAGTAATGATATTGGAGGGAGTGAGGAGGGGTGTGGGGGATATCCTCTCTCTCTCTCTCTCTCTCTCTCTCTCTCTCTCTCTCTCACAGTCTGCATGTATGTAGACTGTACGTACGTCTGTCTGTATGTTTGTCTGTCTGTGAGGGGAGAGGGGAAAGGGTGGTGACTGACCACCGGCACTGGGAGAAGCCGGTAGACGGAGGTGGAGGGCACGTTTCACTGCCAGCCTCGTTAAAAACCAACGGATACTCAGTGCACTCCGCGTGATAAACCTGAGCATTAAACTGATATTATTATTGAGTTGTTGGCACGTCTACAGTCAAAAGTCTCCAGCATTTCATCATTGTTTCCATGAAGATCTTGTGCGGGGACGTTCTGACTTAAGTGATTTTCAGTTCCTTTCCTTTCCTTTTTTTTTTTTTTTTAAGGAAATCGATTTTTTTTATGTGATCTGACTTTCACATGGCTGGTGATAGTCTTTGTTTCACGTCATTCTGCGCCATGATAGCTCAACTTGTCCAGAATTATGGTCATGGGATTCTAATGTGTGTTCATTGTTCTGTGTTTTTTTTGGCTTCTTATCTTCACGTGATCTCCGTGTTCGGCTGAACGGAGCTATAAACAAGACGACTTCACCCAACTCTAAGTTGAGGCGTGTTTCATAGATGTTAGAGCCCGCGAGGTGTCTAGCAGTTCATGTTGAATGTTTGTCTCGCGCTCGTTTCTTTACTCCCCTCACCTCACACATCCCTCGCCGCATGAAGCACTTATTAAAGAATGGATTCTTCAAAGTTCTTGACTTCCTTGACTTCGTCCTCTTCGCTCCTTGAGAAGCATATGGCCTCAACAACATCCTTCCACCTCCCATCTGTCCCTGGCACAGGTCTTGATCTCCCCCCAGGTCAGGCTGGAGGCTCTCAGCTCGTTTAGCAAGCTCCTCCTCCAGGTCTGCTTTGGGCGCGCCCTTGCCTCCTCTTGCCCTGCGGCTTCCACTCGAGCGCCTGCCTGGTGATGTTAGAGGGCTCCTTCCGCAGTGTGTGGCCAACCCATCGCCACTTTCTATTCCTGACCTGGACATCCATAGGCTGTTGGTTTGCCCTCGTCCACAGGTCGGTGTTTGGCACTCTGTCGAGCCATCGCAAGTGGAGGATCTGCCGGAGACATTTGTTAATGAAGGTTGGATCTTCGTGGAAATGTTGGTGGTGACTCGCCAAGTCTGTGACCCGTAGAGTACCACTGATTTTACATTGGAGTTGAATATTCTCAGCAAAAGATCGGACCTGCCAAAAATCTGACAGATGTACTAATACTATGTGCAAAGGACAGTATTCCAATTTCATCTAAAAAAAAAAATGCCTAAAATATCTTGGCTTAAGTGTGACTGACAACACATTACACACACACACACACACACACACACACACACACACACACACACACACACACATATATATATATATATATATGTGTGTGTGTGTGTGTGTGTGTGTGTGTGTGTGTGTGTGTGTGTAGTTCTATTTCAAACAACTCAACGGTAGTCTCAAGTACATCATCTGCATTTCTGCTTCAGTCATTCAGAGCCTTCAATAAAGAACCATCTTCCGTCCACTTCTGTGTCTCAGCCAATCAGAATTTTCCGGCCCAGCTGTTTGCTCCATACCATGGCTAATCCCCTCCCTCACACCGCCACCCCCAAAGTACTTCCCCACCCCCGTTTTCCTTCTTCCTCCTCCATCCCCTCTCACCTCACCCATTTCCAAAGATTAGTACGCATGAACATTCAGAGCTGGTGGGATTAGGCCCAGGAGAAATAAACTCTTTCGCAACAGGACTGCAGCGTTTTCTGCCCCGGACCGCTGGACCTTCGCAGTCTGATCGCATGTTCAGTCTTGACCAGTGGCTCGTTGGTCGCAGGGGGAAGCAGCCACGATGGGGGGGCCGGTCAATATGGCGGTTGGGTCTGATCGTTGTAACAGCTCTGTTTTCAGGTAAGTGATGATGATAGCCATCGTGGGAAGAGGTGAGGGTGGCATTTGTTTGTATACTTGGGCTGATTTTGCTGGTGATTATTGTTTCGTTCATTGTGTGTGTGTGTGTTTGTGTGTGTGTGTGTGTGTGTGTGTGTGTGTGTGTGTGTGTGTGTGTGTGTCGTAGTGTGTCGTAGTGTGTGCATGTGTTGTGTGGTGTGTGTGTGTGTGTGTGTGTGTGTGTGTGTGTGTGTGTGTGTGTGTGTGTGTGTGTGTGTGTGTTCTGTATGTGTGTGTATTGTGGTGTGTGTGTGTGTGTGTGTGTGTGTGTGTGTGTATGTGTGTGTGTGTGTGTGTGTGTGTGTGTGTGTGTGTGTGTGTGTGTGTGTGCTGTGGTGTGTCTGTATGTGTGCTAGTCTTAGTGTATGTGTGTGTGTGTGTGGTGTGTGTGTGTGTGTGTGTGTGTGTGAGTGTGTGTGTGTGTGTGGTGCTTTCCTTTTGGAGGGAGGGGGTAGGGTCTGTTCTTTTGTTTGTTTGTTTCTGGGGTTTGATTTTTAGACTTTTATCATTTTTTTTTAATATCATGGTGTGTCAGTGCTTTTTTGTTACCTCTGTGTGTGTGTGTGTGCGCGCGCGCGCGCGCGCGCGCGCGTGTATGTACGAGTGCGTGTGCAGTTACACGTACAAGCACACACACACACACACACACACACACACACACACACACACACACACACACACACACACACACACACACACACACACACACACACACACACACACACACACACACACACACACACACACACACACACACACACACACACACACACACAC
The DNA here is from genome assembly GCA_016801955.1 of Conus betulinus. Taxonomy (NCBI): domain Eukaryota; kingdom Metazoa; phylum Mollusca; class Gastropoda; order Neogastropoda; family Conidae; genus Conus; species Conus betulinus. The sequence continues at coordinate 8,352 of JADBJO010016935.1, read as the reverse complement.
ACACACCACACACACACACACACACACACACACACACACACACACACACACACACACACACCACAACACACACACACACACACACACACACACACACACACACACACACATCAGTAACTCAAATGGTGGACGGACTTTCTCAGTGACGTCAGCTGCCTACTGCAGTAACAGTGGCTACTACTTCTACTGCAGCAATGGCTGCTGCTACTCCTACAGCTACTACTACAGCAGCTACCGAACCAAATGTTGCTCCACTGATCTGTAAGTAGTAGTTCCTCCTTCCTTCTCCTTCCTTTTCCTTCTTCCCGTTTGGTTTCCTCCTTCTGTACACGCTGCTCTTCTTTCTTTCTACGCCTCGATTTTTTTTTTCTCTCTCTCTCTCGCTCCTCGTCCTTTCTGTTCTCTTCTTCTTTCTATTCCTTCTTCTTGTCGTTTCTTTTTTTTTTCCTCTTTTTCTGTATCTCCTTGTCAGTCTATTCATCCTCTTTTTCACTTTAATCCTTTCTTCTTTTTTTTTTTTTTCTATCTTGCCTTCCTCTCCCTATTCATTTCCATTCCGCTTTCTTCTTCCTTTTATTTTTATTTATTTTTTACTTTTCTTCCTTCTGTTCCGTTTTTATTCCTCTTTTCCTCCTCTCTTTAGTTTCTATCCTGTAGGTTTCTTGTGCATCTCTTCCTCTTCCTTTCATTTCCTCCTCCTCTTCCTTCCTTTCTCTGTGTTCCTCTTTCTTTTCTTCCTTTCGTTTATCTCTTTACTCTTTACTCTAGTTCGTCTGTTCGTCTTTCTCTACCTTTTTTTTTTTTCTTTCTTTCTCCTATTCCCTTCGCGTCTTTTATATAGCTCTCTCTTCCCTTCCCTTGTTTTTTTGTTGGTTTTTTTAGTATTTTCTTTGCTCTGTGTTGTCTATTTATCTTCTTCTTTGTGTAATGTTTTCTTCCTCTCTCCTCAGTGTAATCTTGTCCTCTTTCTTGTCCTTCCTTTCGTCCTCCTTTCCTCTATCTCTTGTATTCCTCTTCTTTCCTTGTTCCTCTCCTCCTCCCCAAATGTCTTCTCTTCCTCTCTCTCTCTTCGTTTACTCCCTCCCCCCCCCCCCCCCCCACCCCTCCTCCTCTTCCTTTTTTATTCTTCTATTTCTTTTTTCTTGTTTATCCCTTTCTTGTTTATCTTTTTCTTCTCTCTATTCCTTCTACTCGCCTTCCTTTTCCATCTATCCTTTTTTTTTTTTTTTCCCCCTTCCTAGTATTCTACCTCCTTGCTGGCCATATAGTCCTTCTTCTCTTCACTATATTTCTCCTCTTTTTTTAATTTATTCCTTATTGTTTGTTCCTCTATTTCTCCTCCTCTTCCTCTGGTCTGTAAACCTACTGCTGCTTCTCTTCTTTCCCTCATTCCATTTATCGTGTTCCTCTTTTCTTTCTCTCCCTCTTCTCTGCATTTCCTCGCTTTCTTCTTCTTCCTTCTGCTCCTTCTCGTTTTCCCCTTTCTCCTTATCCTCGTCCTCTTGCATGTATCATTATTACTCCTTTCTGATGTTTCTCTTTCTCCTCTTTTACTTTGCTCTTCTTTTCCTCATTTTTTTTTTCATTATTAACGGGTTATATATTGAAATGACAAGATCGTATTTTGATACCGTTTCTCTTTTTTTTTCCTTGAGAAAACGGATCTCTCTCTCTCTCTCTCTCTCTCTCTCTCTCTCTCTCTCTCTCTCTCTCTCTCTCTCTCTCTCTCTCTCTCTCTCTCATCATCATCATCATCATCATCATCATCATCATCAACATCATCATCTTCATCATCATTATCATCATCATTATCATACCGATGGTGGTGGTTGTGATGGTGGTGGTGGTGATGGTGGTGGTGGTGGTGGTGATGGTGATGATGATGATGATGATGATGATGACAAGACGACGACGACGATGACGTCGACTACTACGATAGTAATGATGATGATGACGACAACGATGACGATGTCGACGACGACGACGACAACGATGATGATGATGATGATGATGATGATGATGATGATGCTGATGATGATGAAGACGACGACTACGATGACGGTGACGATGATAATGACGATGATGATGATCATAACGACGACGAGACGACGAAGACGACGACGACAACGACGACGATCATGGTGATGATGATGATGATGATGATGATGATGATGATGATCATCATCATCATCATCATCATCATCATCATGTTCATGATCTTGATCACGATCATACTGACGATGTCAATATGTTGCAGTGGCACGGACGGAGTGTACATTGGCCTAGGCGTCACTTTCGGAGTCATCCTCATCGTCGTCGTCGTCTGCATCATCCTGGTCAAGTCCGGGAAGATGAAGACCAAAAACAACGTGCGACCTCAACGGGCGCCCACCCCTGTCCACGTCACCACTGTGCATCAGCCTCGTATGTAGCTAGCGTTCCCCTCTCTCTCTCTCTCTCTCTCTCTCAGCTCTGTCTGTCTGTCTTCTGTCTGTCTCCCTCTCTCTCTCTCACTCTCTCTCTCTCTCTCTCTCTCTCTCTCTCTCTCTGTCTGTCTTTATGTCTGTCTGTCTCTGTCTGTCTGTCTCTCTCCTCTCCTGTCTGTCTGTCCTCTCTGTCTGTCTTCTCTTCCTCTGTCTGTCTGTCTCTGTCTGTCTCTCTCTCTCTCTCTCTCTCCTCTCTCTCTCTCTCTCTCCTCTCTCTCTTCCTCTCTCTCTCTCTCTCTCTCTCTCTCTCCTCATGCACTGAAAATTAGATATGACCTTATGAAGGGAAAGTAGATATATGAATGTGTGTTTGTGGTTGGTTTTTCAAAACGCCAGTTAAAATATTTTTTTTAATCTTGGTTTGTTTTCTTGAATTATTCCTCCTTGCAATTGTTTGATTGTGTATTTCTGAAAGCAAGTTACCATCTTCTGGTGATGACCCGTACTTATTTTCTATTTTATTCTCAGCAAACGTGTACACATTTTTATACAGGTCGGTGGCCTTACAAATGAAAATTTCAGAGTTTCAGAATCTCTCTCTCTCTCTCTCTCTCTCCTCCGTCTCTCTCTCTCTCTGAATGATAAACGATGATATAAGCTGACTATGTTGTACACAGCAGAAATCGTGTAATCTTATGTTAGTTTTCACTCGGTTTGAAATTTCGTTGATGTGCGTTTGGTAAAATATCACAAATTTTCCGAGCCAATACTTTTGTATTTGTATTTATTCTGTTTTTGATCAGCCCTGTTCTCCACGCCTCCATTCTCCTTTCCATCTCCCCCGCTCCGCCATCTTCCTTTTCGTATTTGTATAGTGGCCTATGGCTGATGTACAATAAATAATCGGACTCTCTCTCTCTCCTCTCTCTCTCGCTCTCTCTCTCTCTCTCTCTCTCTCTCTCTCTCTCTCTCTCTCTCTCTCTCTCTCGAAGTATTCCTCTAGGTCCGTTGGATTGAATCTTTGTCAATCAGGAACAGTCACTAAACATTATCATACAGAAACTATGAAACCTACTTTAACTATACTTCGTTTAAAATGCTCAGTGTCGGAAAATTGGAACCAGACAGGAACCAGATAGTAGAGTTCCATCCACTGCAGGGATCCGTCATTGAGAGTGTGCCTCAAATTTTCTCACCGACACTGCAGGTGTCTGTATCTCTTGGGCCTGGTGGACGCAGGGATACGTTATATATAAGAAGTTACAGCATAGACTTGTAACATCTTGCCAGTAGGGAACTCTAAAAGCGTGATATTTATGATTTATATCCTCATTTTTATCAGTATTTTAATTAGCTCGAGATTCTGTGGCCCTTCATGCTCCGCTCTCTTAGTAGCCCCCACTCAGGATCTCCTCTCTGCTTCCACGCCTTTGGTGAGTTCACGGTGAGTGTTGGTGTGTTTCCGTGAACTTCGATTTACGGTCGTGTGTGAAAGCCACTGGAGGAGAACTCTAATTCAGATTGGCTCCACGACTAAGCAATTATTGTCGACAGTAGCGGGTTGAGAAGGTGCTATCCTGCGCACAGGAACCACTGAACAGCATCCATGTGACTCGGAAGCAGTGCAGTGTCTCCTCTGGTGGGTTGCCTCATGACGACTTCATAGTGACTGCTTCCTGTGGATTGCTGGCACAGGGGCTTCAAAGGGTAAACAAACAGAATGTAGATTTCAAGGCATGTGCAGGATGGGTTGGAATAATGCCGATGAAATGGAAAAGGAGTGAGAAAGAAAGAAAAAAAAAAAAACGAATAAAACAAAGGGATGACCCCAAAACTGTTTTAAAAACTGATCTGTAGTGCTCATCTGAATTGAACGACAGATTTCAGTAAAGAGCTGAACTGGGTTTATTTGAAGAATACTTGTATAACGTTTATTCTTTGTAAGAGACCAAGCGCTGAGCGTTTTACTATCCACGCTCTCGTCTTTACACAACAGGCTGCCTACCTGGGTAGAGCTGTCTGAAGAGCTGTCTGCTAGCACACTACATTCAGTTGTTTCCTGTGTGTTTTTCGTTTCTCATCTTCGTTCTTTGTTACCACACGTTTTTCATGGAACAAAAAAAAAAAAAAAGAGGAAAGTTTCGTTTAATATCTTTATGTTTTCATGGCATGTAAAACTTTCTGGTGAAGTAAACGTTGCTATTTTGTATTTGCCATGTTCTCTCTCTCTCTCTCTCTCTCTCTCTCTCTCTCTCTCTCTCTCTCTCTCTCTCTCTCTCTCACCACACACACACACACACACACCACACACACACACACACACACACACACACACACACACACACACACCTTCCCATTCCCTTTCTCTTTTACCCCTCCCTTTCCGTTTTCCATATTGCTAGACACTAATTTGACAGACTAGGTTAGGAGCTCCAAGCTTACAATCTAACATTGTTTGCGAGCACACGAGCACAATATTTGATTGTAAACTTGGAGCTCATGACCTACTCTGTCAACTTAGAGTCTAACAATATGAGAAACGGAAAGCAAGGGGGAAAAGAGAGAAAGGGGAAGGGCGTGGAAAGAGAGAGAGAAAGTGTGTGTTGTGTGTGTGTGTGTGTGTGTGTGTGTGTGTGTGTGTGTGTGTGTGTGTGTGGTGTGTGTGAGCGCGCGCGCGCACGCGCGCGTATATGTGTGTGTTTATATCTGTGTATGTGTATGTGTCTTCACACGCACGCGTCCATACGTGTGTGTATACGTGCATGTACGCATAAGCTCGTGCACACTCACGCACACTTGCATCTCTTTTATCTTCTATAATCATCTTTTTTTTTTCCTTTGCGTTGTTGTTTCAGCCCCGCCTCCTCCCCCGCAGGTTTCGGAGGCCCCCAGCAGTACCCTCCCCCGGACAGATGTACCCACCACCAGGACAACAGTACCCACCACCAGGACAACAGTACCCCACCACCAGGAGACCCTTCCTACCCCCCACCACCCGCTTACCCCTACGGAGGTGCTCCATATTAAAGTCCTTCCCTCCTCCGCCCCTTGGTGCAGTCTATTTCTATTGCAGAATTCTAACATCGAAAGCCTCATTTTCTTCTCTTTTTTTTTTTTAGCTGTAAGAATACCTCACTGGGGAAAAATGCCAGCTCGTGAGAATATTCATTCGCCCCACTCTACTACAGAAAACATCTCTGTCTGCTTTTCTTTTTCCTCAAGTTTTTGTCGTTGAATTCCTGTTGCCATCTTTTCAGAAAGCTTTCTTATTTTCGTTTCCAGGAAGGATTTGTAGGAATGTTTAGATCCACAGTAGACAGAGGAAGGGGAATGAGCGGAAATCTGAACACTTAGATCTAAGGTTGGAACATATTCATATACGAACACCTCAGTCTTGTAGTATATACCCAATTTGCAACATCAATTTAGAGTTTGTTCATTGTACATTGTTCAATCTATATTTAATGTGTGTGTGTGTGTGTGTGTGTGTGTGTGTGTGTGTGTGTGTTGTGTGTGTGTGTGTGTGTGTTGTGTGTGTGGTGAAAAGTACCTTTTGTAATAAGGTAATGAAAAAGCAATTGAAAGAAATGGTTACAACATCAAATATTTGTACAGACATAAATCCAGATGCTTTGTATTAAACGCTAAAATGTTAAGAACTGTAGTGATTTTTCGTCAGTAATAGAACATGCAGACTTGTGAAGTGAGAAAGCCAGTGAATAGGAACCAATTGAAATGTTTGGGACAAAATAGGTGAACACAGTCCCCGTCTTAAAATCGAACATACACAAATAAGTTAGAGGACCCCGAACACACTGTAATTACATAAAATAAGTTAAACTCGTTCTGTGTGAAAACTTGAAAATTATTTTGTGACCACATGGTTTTCGTTTTCTAACGATGATAGTCATTATTATTGCTTCACAGCAATTATTATCATTTTTTTTTAATCTTGGGGATAATCAATTATTTCATTGTGAAAACAGTAATTATAATGTTTCGAAGTTGACGAGCCTCTCTTGACGTTTCTCCGCCACGAAATACAATGCTTGGATGATTGGAAAGACGAAGATCTGAGAATGAGAGGGGGGAACTCCAGTTTGCCTGACTAACACAGTCTTTCTTGACGCATGCTGAGCGTTTGTGTTATCAGCTTCTCCGGCAGTTGTTGATAAGGGTGTAGGTTGGGTTGCTTGTTTTATTTTCTTGTAGGCTTGGTTAGTTGGGATTTGTTTTTTCCTTGTAGGCTTGGGTTTTGGTTGCTTTCTTCCTTGTAGGCTTGGTTGGTTCTGGTCTTTTCTTTTTCGGTACTTTTTGTGGGAGGGTGTGAGTTTGTTTCTATGTTGTTCGTTTTTTTTTTCCTGTTTTGTGTGTGTGTGTGTGTGTGTGTGTGTGTGTGTGTGTGTGTGTGTGTGTGTGTGTGTGTGTGAGTGATAAACATCGGTCTGGGAATGATCAGTACAAACTGCTGTTGATGCTAGTCACTTTGGTGCAGTGGTAGCGTTACGAATTGCGGCTTAGAGGCCGTGGGTTCGACTCCTTCGTATACATGTGCATACAGTCAGCTGTGGTTAGTTAGTTCCAACTCAGATCCGTTGTTTGAGCTGTGAGCTGTGGGCTCTGACAGCATGGCTAGAACCATAAGTTTCCACCCATTTCACTGAAGCGTCTTTTAGAGAACTGTGCAGATTTCATGGCCAACACTCCGACAGCCTCATGTAGACAAGAATGGCTGTTTTAGGGCACAATATACTGCTGGAAATTAAGGGGCGGTACGCCCGTGTGTAAAATTGTCTTCCTTTTATCACGGTTTCTGGCATTTTATTCAGATCGAACAAGAAGACGTAGAAAGGTTATGTGCTAACTGAATTGGAAGAAAAAAAAGTGAAGCAGATACCAAAGAAAGAAACTCATCTGAAATTAAAAATAATAATAATAATAAAAAAGTAATAATAATAGTAATAATAATAATAAATTCATCCTTGCGTTTCAATAGGTTATAGTACAAAATTAGTTGACGTCAAAATATTGTTAAAATGAGATTTCATCTGCTTGTGTTCTGCGAAGATCACAACATATAGAACTGTTTAGATGTACATTTTATTTTCAGATTTCTTGAAACTTTTTAAAAGTGAAGTCAGACCAGAATAGAGCTATACGTTTTTGTTTGTTTTGTTTTTTGGTTGTTGTTGTTTGTTTGTTTTTTGTGTGTGTTTTTTTGGTCAAAACTTTACTCAGTCTCTGATTTAGCCCAGGTGCATAGGCACAATCGGTCAAAACGTATGGTATGAGACTGGATTTGACATATTTTTTGCTGTGATACTTGGACTTTGTGTGCTTTCAAATGTCGCGTAGGCTCAGGTATCTATCGTATATACATATAATCCCCTCAACGTTCGTGAAGGATATACAATAAAATACACACTAAACTCAGGACCTCTCACACAGCGGGCTGTTTACAAGCAAACACATGACTGTCGCAGTGCATGCTTCAGTTTAAAAGTGTAGCCTGCAGTGAGAGAAATGTGCGCTATGACGTGCCTTATGTTTTAGCTATAGGTAGTTCATACATTTTTGTGATACTGGAAATAAATTCTATGGCGAATTTTAAGGGTATGTTTTATGACATCCCTTTTGCTGTTATTGTGCTTGCGGTGCAAAAGGAAAAAAAAAAAAAAAAAAGAAAACCTATTGAGGGCTTCCGTCGTATTTAATAATATGCTTGTGTGATTTTTTTTTTAATTCTCGTATTCATATGACGGCAGTTTTACAACCGAGTTGTGTACGTATTGATTTTATTGCATGGTTTGATGTGTGTGATGTTCGTTTTGTCAAAATTGATAAAATTAATGTAGTTCCTCTTTCCTCTTTTTTTTTTCTGTCCTGTACTGTCTGTACTCTTTGTTCCTTGGGGAGGACACGTAAA
>JADBJO010016934.1:37500-39104 GCA_016801955.1 Conus betulinus | reverse complement strand
ATGTTGCTGTCATTTAGGCAGATGTACAATTTATCTTACAGCGGGCCCTGCTAACTGTCTTACAAATGGATGAAACGGAACTAGCAGGCTGATTGTAGAGTGTAAAACTGTGTTGACAGTTCTTTCGAGAAAATTGTATCAGGGTTTGCACATGAATGAAGTAAAATGAACATAGTTTCTTTTTTATTTGCTGGTTTGGATTATCACATCTTGATTAAGCTTTTAAGGGGTTTTTATCTTATTGTTCATAAAGTAAATAAGAAACATTGCATGTTATTGGAAAAGATGTTGACAGCCACTAACTACTTTCAAGGAGGCAGTTGCTTTGGCTGCTCATAGCTCATCTGCGACTGTTCAAGGATGTTCAAAATGCATTAACTCTGACAGCTCCATCTAAGCTTGGAGCTGGCAGTTTTGGTCCTGGCACTCAAGGTGGTCTGTCAGTCCGGGCGTGTGGACTTTCTGTTTGCCTGTAATTCCCTTCTGTTCTGGAGGCCATTTCTGTCTGTAATCTCAACCACCTTGTACTCCTTATCTTTTTTTTTTTTATCTAGCTTTACATCTGTCTGAAATCTGGTGGTTGCAAAATTTTTCTTGCTTTCAATGTTTGCATTAATGGAAATATGATGGTGAATGTGGTACCTATATAAACACTAGATTGTAGTTAAGTACACAAACCCCAGTAACCCTGCTTTATGCAAGCAATTCTTCCATTCCTGACCGAAACCCTTTTTGCCACATAATTTCCCTCCATCACTCCAGCATTTTAATATGAACTTTTGCTTACACCAGGTAATTTTTGTTAATTTCTGAACAAGCAACCCGATTGACATGAAGATTAAAACCATTCCAAGCTTTCTCATATTTTGCGAAAAAAAATACACATCAGGAAATATCAACAATTAGGCGCCATAATGACCATGTTGTTTTCTCTTTTTTGATACCTTCAAAATATCAACAATCAGGCGCCATAATGACCATGTTATTTTCTCTTTTGATACCCAAAATATCAGAAATCAGGTGCCACAATGGCAGAGTTGTTTCCTCATTGTTGATTGTGTTCTTTGACAAGGACTGTTTAATGATGATCTGTGATTGTCTTTGAACTTGGCACTCACGGCGTCTCAAAGCACACGTAACTGGACACTCAAAACTATCTCACAAAATACAGTCTCTTGGGAAAATAAAACTGCTGCTTATTTTCAATGTAGTTGATTCTGATGTACTGACTGTACAGTTTCATCTGTCAAAGCATACAACCATGACAATCATCAGGAGCTGATTGGAAGCTGACATTGCACCATTCTTCAGATTGTTAATGAGTCATTGACATATGAACTTCTCATGACTGCTATTTGACCAGCTGGATGTTGTGCTGTGAATGAAAGTAGAGATTAAGACTTGAACTATGTATGGCTGCCTTTTAACCTTGCTGTGTACCATTATGGATTCAGCAGTGAAAAAAAATCGTCGAAGTGAGGGCAGACTATGATTTTCTTGCTTGTATATTTTCTTGCATTCACATGTTAATTCTTTACAAATTACTATGTTTTTTTCCCATGCAGTAAAGAGGACATCCTTTGATTTTTTTTTTTCCTAGATAA
>JADBJO010016934.1:27500-32500 GCA_016801955.1 Conus betulinus | reverse complement strand
GGTGTTCTCGCTTGGAAATGTCAGGTTTAACATTGATGCCACTACAGTAGCACTCTTACCACGCCCCACCCTGAAGAACATCGACGAGAAGCGCGGGGTCTGGTGATCCAGTCTTGACCAATCCGGCATATCATTGGCTGTGTTGAGTCCTTCATGCCATTTCATTAGCGGGCGTTGAGATATATTTGGTGCTCGGATCTCCTCTCCCAAGTTTCCAACTGGGTGGTTTAGGATGTACCAGCCTCTCATGTTTAGCCTGCAAGCTGAAGCAGTTGCCCGGGGGTACCAGTACCAACGTTAATCATCCGTCATTCGCATATACCCACACCAAAACTGGACAAGCTCTCTCTCTCTCTCTCTCTCTCTCTCTGTTTTCATGTTTCTCTTCTTGACTTTTTGAAATGGAGTGTCAGAGGATTACAATTCTCCAACGTCCATATCAAGAACTGAACAGGAATTTTAAAACATGAGATTTCACCATTACGAAACGAACGAAAAAAAGATATATATAAGAACACTGTTTGCTGGGGATCAGAACAATGCAGTGAAGGCGGGAAGTCTGACAAAGCGGCGTCTTCTTCACAGGCAAGCGCATGATGAGGCGTAACCTGTTCAGATTGTAGGCTACTTTGACCGACGGGGACACAAATGACCTGTTTATCTGTCTGTAACGGACACATGTTATCTGTTTGTTTTTTTCAGTCCTTTCTGCGAAGCAGTGAATCATATGCTGGGCAATTTTTTGATCTAACAAATCAAAAAATGATGCGGGTGTCGAGCAGTATCTTTCGTGGCTCAGGTCCACGGATTAAAAAAAAAAAAAAAAAAAAAAAAAAAAAAAAAAAAAAAAAAAAAAAAAAAAAAAGTGTAAACACTATGCAAAAAAAAAAAAAAAAATAATAAATAAATAAAAAAAGAAAGAAAGAAAAGAAAAAAAAGAGACTGTAGGGCAACAAAGAACAAAGAATAGGAAATGACAAACAGTATAGCAATGAACACATCTGAATATAAATCATCTCATAAAGTCACGGAATGAAAAAAAAATGTTGTAAATGATAAAAGACATTAACAGTTGCTTCCCTAGAGAGAAATAATCAAAGGCACGCAGCTCTAAACTACTGCTGTTCACGGTACCCATTTATCTTGTACTTTTGTTATTTGGCTGCACACCAGAAAATGATGCGCCAAGGCCTTGCTTAAGAGTGGAGTATATGTAATCAGCGCAATTAGGTAGTGTTCAAAATGTTTATTGCGTCTCTGAAAATTGATTTACCTTCTTTTCTCTCACATGCCCATCAAGGTGTATGCCAGGTGGTTCCAAGCAGACAGATTAAAATGATAGGAGTGGGACTATTTGGGAGCAACCAGCTGGCGTCAAGATGAGGGCACGAGTGAGTGAGCAGGCCTGCAATGTGACATCAACCAAGGGGGAAGGCTATGTATATGAAGATTGTGAACGATGTCATTGGTGGAAATATAAAAGAAAAAAGTAACGATTATTGGGAGGTTGTTCTTTTGATCAATTATCAGTTGAATATTGAACGCTGGCTCAAACGCTTGATGCTGGCTCAAATGCTGGCTTCCAACGCTTATATGGATTATCTGGTGATTTGGAGCAAAATCCTAATTGTGGCGTGTGGCCTATGCTCTAGCCGGCAGGGCTCCATTCACCTAGAATGAACGCAATCAAGAGTCATACAGAACAAAACTAGAAAACCTCATGAAAGGAAAGCTCAAGAGTAATACAGAACAAACCTAGGAAACCTCATGAAAGGAAAGCTCAAGTACAGAACAAACCTAGGAAACCTCGTGAAAGGAAAGCTCAAGTACAGAACAAACCTTGGAAACCTCATGAAAGGAAAGCTCATGTACAGAACAAACCTTGGAAACCTCATGAAAGGAAAGATCAAGTACAGAACAAAACTAGAAAACCTCATGAAAGGAAAGCTCAAGTACAGAACAAACCTAGGAAACATCATGAAAGGAAAGCTCAAGAGTCATACAGAACAAAATAGAAAACCTCATGAAAGGAAAGCTCAAGTACAGAACAAACCTAGGAAACCTCATGAAAGGAAAGCTCAAGTACAGAACAAACCTAGGAAACCTCATGAAAGGAAAGCTCAAGTACAGAACAAACCTAGGAAACCTCGTGAAAGGAAAGCTCAGGTACAGAACAAACCTTGGAAACCTCATGAAAGGAAAGCTCATGTACAGAACAAACCTTGGAAACCTCATGAAAGGAAAGCTCAAGTATAGAACAAAAACTAGAAAACCTCATGAAAGGAAAGCTCAAGCACAGAACAAACCTAGGAAACCTCATGAAGGAAAGCTCAAGAGTCATACAGAACAAAACTAGAAACCCTCATGAAAGGAAAGCTCAAGTACAGAACAAACCTAGAAAACCTCATGAAAGGAAAGCTCAAGTACAGAACAAAAACTAGAAAACCTCATGAAAGGAAAGCTAAAATCGTACAGAACAAACCTAGGAAACCTCATGAAAGGAAAGCTCAAGAGTCATACAGAACAAACTAGGAACCCTCATGAAAGGAAAGTTCAAGTACAGAACAAAACTAGGAAACCTCGTGAAAGGAAAGCTCAAGTACAGAACAAAACCTTGGAACCTCCTCATGAAAGGAAAGCTCATGTACAGAACAAACCTGGAAACCTCATGAAAGGAAAGCTCAAGTACAGAACAAACCTAGGAAACCTCATAAAAGGAAAGCTCAAGTACAGAACAAACCTTGGAAACATCATGAAAGGAAAGCTCAAGAGTCATACAGAAGAAAGCTAGAAAACCTCATGAAAGAAAGCTCAAGTACAGAACAAATCTTGGAAACCTCATGAAAGGAAAGCTCAAGTACAGAACAATCTTTGGAAACCTCATGAAAGGAAAGCTCAGGTACAGAACAAACCTAGGAAAACTCATGAAAGGAAAGCTCAAGTACAGAACAAACCTAGGAAAACTCATGAAAGGAAAGCTCAAGTACAGAACAAACCTAGGAAAACTCATGAAAGGAAAGTTCAAGTACAGAACAAACCTTGGAAACCTCATGAAAGGAAAGCTCAAGAGTCATACAGATCAAACCTAGGAAATCTGATGAAAGGAAAGCTCAAGTACAGAACAAACCTTGGAAACCTCATGAAAGGAAAGCTCAAGAGTCATACAGAACAAACCTAGGAAACCTCATGAAAGGAAAGCTCAAGTACAGAACAAAACTAGAAAAACTCATGAAAGGAAAGCTAAAATCGTACAGAACAAACTAGGAAACCTCATGAAAGGAAAGCTCAAGAGTCATACAGAACAAACCTAGGAAACCTCATGAAAGGAAAGCTCAAGAGTCATACAGAACAAACCTAGGAAACCTCGTGAAAGGAAAGCTCAAGAGTCATACAGAACAAAACTAGGAAACTTCATGAAAGGAAAACTCAAAGCTCCTCCTTCACACAGACCTATATTTGCGCGTGCTTTTCAAAACTACTAAGCTAGAAATGGCACCAGCCGCCGTGGCGAAGTGGTTAGCGTCGCGGACTCCCGGCTGGGAGGTCGTGGGTTCGAATCCCATCAGAGTAAGACCAGCAGAAAGACAGCAAATCAAGCAAGCGGAAGAGAGGACAGAGAGAGGGGGGGGAGAGAAACAGACTGAAGAATAACGGTACTTACACCCCCTCCCGTCAATCGTTTTAGCCAACGTCCGATCGATCAGACCAGTTTCACAAAACAATAATTTTGATGAACTGCAAGCAAGCGTACGTCATTTAAACGAATTTAGAAATGCGAATGTGCTGTGTTTTTCTGAAACCTGGCTGAGCGAAGAAATAGCAGACGACATTTTAGCTTTGGACGGATTTGGTGTGCCACTGAGAATGGACAGAGACAAGCGCGTGACAGAGAAATCAAGGGGGGGAGGGGTGTGTATGTACGTGTGAGCGAGAAGTGGTGTAACAGTGAGAACGTTAAAGTGCGTCGTCAAGTGTGTACGCGTGACGTGGAACTTTTAGCAGTGTCACTGCGACCGAAATACCTGCCACGTGAGTTCGGACAGCTCTTCATGACTGTTGTTTACGTGCCACCATCCGCAAATACTGTACGTGCAGCTGCAGAAATCACGGACTCTGTTCACGCTCTGCAGGCCATGTCACCCGACGCACCGTGACTGTAATATACCATCTGCATACAAGTGTGTTCAGCTCCCCCCTGTTGGTCAGTCTCACAAATGCCATTCATCTCTTGCCAGCTTACAGACCAAAAGTGAAAACACAACCTATCACTAAAAAGCAAGTGCAGTGTTGGACACAGAAAGTGTTGATGAATTACAGGCTTGTTTTGAATGTACAGATTGGAATTTGTTTTTGAATTCTAGTTTTTTTGACATTAACGAAGCCACCGATGTTATTTCCAGCTACATTTCTTTCTGTGAACACATGATTGTACCTACTAAAACTATCAAAATATTTCCCAACAACAAACCTTGGGTTACAAAATCTCTGAAAAATAACTCTAAATGAGAAAAAAAGAGCTTTTCAATCAGGCAATAAAAGCGATCGTAAGGTTGTACAAAAGAAAAACTGCAAACGGAGATTGAAGAATCAAAGAGAGCTTACAAGAGAAAAGTTGAAAACATGTCCAGAATGGAAATATGCGAGATGCATGGAAAGGAATAAAGGTTTTATCAGGTTCAGGTAAATGTTCAAACCAAAATATTAGTAACAAAAAAAAAAAAGCAAAAGAACAGAAGCAATTTGCAGAAAAGCTGAACGATTTTTACTGTAGATTTGATGATAAAGATTTTAGTAAAGAATAAAGGAAGTGAAGGAAGAAGAACTCCAAAGCAATGTTAAAAAAACGATGTTGATGGAAGTGATTCTGTTGTGATTGAGGAAAATGATGTTCAGTTGTTTTTCAAACGTTTAAATGTGAGAAAGGCAATGGGCCCTGATAATATCTGTGGAAAATTGTTGAAGGTGTGTGCTTCTCAGCTCTCCTATGTTTACAGTCGTTT
>JADBJO010016934.1:15000-17500 GCA_016801955.1 Conus betulinus | reverse complement strand
CGGGGGCACGTGACACCACTGTACAAAATGCAGATATACTGTATCTAGTCGGGGGTAGATAACACACTGTACAAAATGCAGATATAATGTATCTAACCAGGGGCTTATGACACCACTGTACAAAATACAGATATACTGTATGTCGCCGCGGGGGCATATAACACCACTGTGCAAAATACAGATATACTGTCCCTAGCCGTGGGCTTGTAACACCACTGTACAAAATACAGACATACTGCATCTAGCCGGGAGCATATAACACCACTGTACAAAATGCATACTGTATTTAGCCGGGGACATATAACACCACTGTACAAAATGCAGATATACTGAATGTAGCCGGGGGAATACAACACCACTGTACAAAATACAGATGTACTGTCTATTCATCGGGGACGGCTTTCCCGTGTGCACGCTGCCATTTCTGCAATTTTAGACCCCACGATATATGAGAAGGTCGGCAAATCCAGAAAAGTCGGATCAGTTTGAACACATTGGTTCAAACCCTTTCAATGGTTCGTATCAACACACACCCCTTCCAATAGTTCGTATCAACACAAACCCTTCCAATGGTTCGTATCAACACAAACCCTTCCAATGGTTCGTATCAACACAAACCCTTCCAATAGTTCGTATCAACACAAACCCTTCCAGCATTTCGTATCAACACAAACCCTTCCAATGGTTCGTATGAACACAAACCCTTCCAATAGTTCGTATGAACACAAACCCTTCCAATAGTTCGTATGAACACAAACCCCTCCAATAGTTCGTATGAACACAAACCCTTCCAATGGTTCGTATCAACACAAACCCTTCCAATGGTTCGTATTAACACAAACCCTTCCAGCATTTCGTATCAACACAAACCTTTCCAATGGTTCGTTCAACACAAACCCTTCCAATGGTTCGTATCAACACAAACCCTTCCAGTAGTTCGTATGAACACGAACCCTTCATATGGTTCGTATTAACACAAACCCTTCTAGTAGTTCGTATCAACACAAACACTTCCAATGGTTTGTATCAAACACAACCCTTCCAATAGTTCGTATCAACACAAACCTTTTCCATTAGAGGAACTAACAACAACAACAAAAATTACACGACCTTCAGATAAGCAGTAAGAGTATGTTTTTACTTTCTTTTTCCTTTAAAAACGTTCCTTTCTCTCTTTTTTCAGTTTTTTTTAAAAGGTTGGAATACTTCCTATGCCCAAAAGCCTATACACATTGTATTAAAAAGCGAAAAGTAAGGTTATATGTGATGTCAGCGATAGTAATTATAACATATACGGCTGCTGGTTGACAATGTGGAAGAATTGTCCATATTGAACTACCATACCGGTGTGTATATCATCTAATCTGGGTTTGAATACGGAACAAACGATGTGCTGTCACTGTTTTCAGTTCTGATTTACGTATCTTTTTTTTTAACACTCCATTCAGTACCCTGTGTAAGCACACAGAGTTATTCCTGGCTTTCTTCACTGTATTGTGATTGTCGTTCTCTTGCTTGGGTGTTCCAAGTTTTTGCCGATTTCCACAGAATGTTGACATGATTGGAAAACAACTGCCGCTTCCTAATGTGAAGTCGTTTCGGGGAAAAAAAATCTTTTCATTGCAAAAGGCTCTATTTAAAAAATGGCCGGTTATCTATGTTATACTCCAGTCGGTTATTTTACCGAAAAGCCTTCCCCATTCTCCGAACTCTATTTATCTTTTACTCTCCCTACTCCCTCCAAGCCGCACCTTTTCCCTATCCCGCACGCACGCACGCGTGCGATTACACACACACACACACGCGCGCGCGCGCGCACACACACACACACACACACACACACACACACACACACACACACACACACACATTAGTTTTGTAACAAAAAATATAACAACCCGATCACGTCTTTGCTCCATATTTCAAGATTTTCATGATATTAGGGTCTTCATTTTCATGTTAAGAAATTTTCATTTTTCTTTGCATTGAGGTCACCCTAATGCAGAAATCCATGGGTTAAAATGAAGCACAATAGAGACTCACGGCAAAAGTCACAACGAATTCTTCTGAATTCTTCTTGAACACATATCCCCCCCCCACCCCCCCAACCCCCCCCCCCCCCCCCCCCCACCCTGTGTTTCGAACCCCCCCCCCCCCCCCTTCAGTCCCCTTTCACCCCCACCCCTTTACCCCCCATTCTCTCTCCCCATCCAAAGGATGCTCTGCCTACTTGCTCTTCTATCCTTCTTTCTCTCCGAATCCAATAAAATGCACGATCACGTCAGATCCTTGAACACCTGAATATGCTTCGTCATCAGTTTCTGACCACATTAAAATCCTGTTCGTTGTCAGTGAGCTCACACGGGTATTAGCCGCTTGGACAGAGAGAGAGCACACAGTCAGCCTCGGATTTATTTACTATCAGCTGATAGTGAATGGGCGATGAAAAATCAGACAGGACGATCGAAAAGCTGTGTTCAACAGTGGGACATTGTCTTCG
>JADBJO010016934.1:0-2500 GCA_016801955.1 Conus betulinus | reverse complement strand
ACTCTTTCTTCCATTTTTTTTCAGGTTTTTCTTTTTTAATCTTTTTTTTTTGTTGTTGTTGTTCGTTTGTTTGACTTTTTTTTTTTTTTTTTTTACAAATAGAGATTTCATCCTGCCATTTCTCCCTATTTTTTTTCTCGAAACTGACTAATATTTGCCATGCGTTGTCTGTTTTGTTTGTTTGTTTGTTTGTTTTTTTTAACAGATGGACATTTGCTCGCTAGTTTTACCATTTCAACTTTTATACAAAGATGTGGTTATGTTTAACTAGCAGTTTTATTTCATACATATTTATTTCATTTATCTGTACGTGTGTATGCATAGGTTGTGGTTGTATGTATGCTTAGTTGCATGGATGTTATGCATGGTTCAAGGATTACCACGCACGTTATACAGCTATATAGCAGGCACACTTGCATATACGCGCATTTACATAGGCACCCTAATTTATCCTTTGCATGCACACACACACGCGCGCGCGCGCGATCGCATCACACACACACACACACACACACACACACACACACACACACACACCACACACACACACACACACACACACATACACACACACACACACACACACACACGCATTCACGTACACACATACAGAGAGAGAGAGAGAGAGAGAGAGAGAGAGAGAGAGAGACAGAGAGACAGACAGACAGACAGACAGAAAACAGAGACAGAGACAGAGAGAGAGAGACAGACAGACAGACAGAGACAGAGACAGAGAGAGACAGAGAGAGACAGAGAGAGATAGAGAGAGAAACAGAAGCAGAGACAGAAAGAGACAGAGATAGAGAGATCACATATATAGACCGACTCCTTCTGTGCGTTTATCGCTGCCCCATAGTACTTGAATATCTGGACCCCGATGGACAAACAAACGCTGCACAGTGACGACTTCCCTTTTCTCCCTCCTTTTCTGTCAAGCCTTGGTGGTCTGTCTGCAGTGGCTGGCTATGGAGTGGGCGCCATGGGGCTGGCTTGGGTGGTAGCCCAGCTCGGAGGAATTTTGCAGGTAAATAGTCTGTGTTCCTTTCTTTCTCCCTTCTTTCCTTTCTCTATCGTGCCGTCCCATTTCCTGTGCCTCCTCAATGGCATTGCATCCACGCCTCTCATTCCGACTCCCCCTCGTCCACAGCCGTTTTCCGGCCCGTCCCGTCCCGACCCGCCGCTGCTCTGGCACACACACACACACACACACACCACACACCCACACACACACACACCACACACACACACACACATACACCACACACACACACACACACACACACCACACACACACACACACACACAACACAAACATTTCACATGCACACACACACACACACGCGCGCGCGCACACACACACACACGCGCACACACACACACACACACACACACACCACACACACACACACACACACACACACACACACATGTGTGAATGGTAGGTAGGCACTCAAGGTCTGACCAGCGCGTTGGGCTAATGCGTAGGTCAGACATCCGCTGAGTCGTAGCCACGAGACCCTCTTCTTCAATTGTCTCATCTTATGGACTAGTCCGCACGCTGTGACGCCTCCTTGATGAAACTGAAACTGAAACCGGCTCATGATGAAATACGCAAGAAATGTATTTCACCGGACGATTACATATCATGAAATCAGTTCATGTGCGATTTAGCTTCGAAGCCATTTCTTACAGACGGATGTCAGACGGGACACACAGGAAACACCGGGCTGTGCGCTTGTTTCGGCACGAGAGGTTTCCAGACTCCCGTGTGGCGTAGGCCTTAGACAAACGGATATAGTACCAGTGGGTTTTAACACCTTTCTCGTCACTCATGTTCCTCTCCACACCCTCATTCTCACCACCTCCCACTCCCTGCCTCTCTCTCATTCTCTCCCCCCCCTCCTCTCTGTCACACTCACACATACACGCACACACACGCACACCACCACACACACACACACACACACACACACACACACACACACACACACACACACACACACACACACACACACTTGCGCGCGCGCATTCATGTTGTTGTTGTTGTTGTTGTTATCATCTTCATAACTGGAGACTTGATGGGCGCACAGTAAACATCCCAGTTGACTTAAGAGTGTATGAGAATCCTCGCCATCATCTCCC
This sequence comes from Conus betulinus, assembly GCA_016801955.1. Taxonomy (NCBI): domain Eukaryota; kingdom Metazoa; phylum Mollusca; class Gastropoda; order Neogastropoda; family Conidae; genus Conus; species Conus betulinus. The sequence goes on along the minus strand of JADBJO010016934.1, from coordinate 358 downwards.
ACACTGACCCCACACCCACACCCCCGGGTGACCGCTAACGGTGTGTGCCAGGCGCTGTACGTCGTGTTCGGCCTGCTGAGTGGTCCTCTGCTGGGAGTCTTCACACTGGGCATGTTCTTCCCCTGGGCCAACGCCTGGGTCAGTCACAGCAAGCGCACACTCTGTCTCTCTGTCTGTAGCTGTCTACCCAATGTCGCTGTCTGTCTGTCTGTCTGTCTGTTTTTATCTGTGTCTGTCTGTCTGTCTGGTCTGTGTTTGTCTGCCTGGTGTATCTTTCTGCCTGAATGTCCTGTTTTGTCTGTCTCTCTTCCACCCCCCACCCAATCCCCCCTCTCTCCTCCCCATCCCTGTCTCTCTT
>JADBJO010016933.1:36675-39106 GCA_016801955.1 Conus betulinus | reverse complement strand
CAGAAGACAGAACCGACAGAGACAGGACAGACAGATACGACAGAGAAGAGGGAGAGAGAGAGGGAGGAGATAATGCCTTTTTTTCTATCTCCAAAAAGGCGCATGCTAAAATACTATTAAATTTGAATATATTAAAGAGCAATAAATCAATATGATCAAACATTAATCCGGGACACACTGCTGTGAAATGTGTAATTAGTTTTTCCCTGAAGGATTCTGCAATTTGAGTACATCGGAGATGTAGTGGAAGTGAATTCCAAGCCACGCTACCTGAGTAAGTTAAGCCTGATTTAAATAGATCTATTCTCGGCGTGGGGAACCTGGAATTTGGTTGAATCCCTAGGGTTTATGCTAAATTTTAGACTGAAGAGTTTGAGGTGCTAAACCCGATGCAATTTTTTGCATTAGCAGACATTTTGTTGACAGCGCGAACGTTTCTTTTAATGGAAGAGCCCCGCGCTTTAGTATAATCCCCTTCACTAAGACTAGATGATTTTAATAATAGGACTGCTTTTAAGCGCTCTTTTGTAGACACTCTTAAGAGGTTTCATGGCATTAGCACTAGCAGAATCAAATAGTGTTGAACAGTAATTGATTGAAGAGAGAGACACATGTGCGTGTAGGAACAATTTCCTGGCATGAAGGTTTAAGAAATGCTTAATCCTGCACAGCTGATATGTTGTCTAGATATTGATTTTTACATAAACTGCGAAGGTGATAAGACCAAGAAAGATTATTATCAACATATACTCCTAGAACTCGATGGCTATCCACCACTTCAATTTCCTGATTATTATTGATAAAAACAGATGGAGGCTGTGTGGTTATGTTTTGTCTTCTCTGCCTTGTTGTTATCAGCATTATTTTTGTTTTGTTAGGATTCAATGACATGTGATTTACATTGCACCAATTACTTAAGATATTAGCATTCTTCTGTAATGAAGTGAAAACAGCTTCCAAGCTGGAGCTACTTGTATGGACAGTTGTATCATCACAAAAGAGTTTCACATGAATCCTCAATATAAAGAGGGAGATCATTAATATAAACTGAGAACAGCAAACGGGACCCCAACACAGAACCCTGAGGAGGTACGCCATTTGGGATAGGTAGCTTCTCTGATAAGTTGTTGTTGACACAAACGATTTGTTGACGGGTCTTCTAGGAAAGATGTTATCAGTTGTAAGGTATTTCCTGTTACACCATATGATAAAAGCTTCCTGCATAACAGTTTGTGGTTAATTACATCAAAAGCCTTTGCAAAATCAACAAACAGTGCTCCACAATATTTATTCTCATTAACACTGGCTAGCCATTGATCTACTAGGTTTGTAAGCGCTGTATGACAAGAATGATTTTTCCTGAATCCTGATTGATTTTTATTTAGTAGGTTGGAGGAATCAAAATGGTGGCAAAGATGTTTATTTATGTGTTTTTCCAAGGGCTTGGACAGAACTGGCAAAATGGATATTGGTCTGTAGTTCGATGGCTCAGATTTGTCTCCAGATTTGAAAATGGTATATTACTTTAGCAACTTTGAACTGAGCGGGGGAAAGTGACATTTATCAATGCATAAATTGTAAATATAGGTAAGAGTTTCACATATAAACAGGTGCTGATAGTTTCAGTATTTTTCCATCAATCCCGTCCAGTCCGCGGCTTCCTGTCTGCTTTAATTGGCATAAAGCTTGGTAAACATCACTAACTGTCATAGGCGGAACAGGTGTTGGCTGAACGAATGTTCTAGCATTACAAAATTTTTTTTTGTTTTGTAATTCATTTGAGTCAGTATTCTTTTCTTTGACAATGTGTTCTGCAACTGTTGTAAAGTGTTGGTTGAGTTCATTTGGTGTTATGCTGGTAATGGGACTTGTCTTTGACTGTGAAGTTTTATTCGTAAGTTCATTTATTGCTTGCCATATGGACTTCGAATTTTGTTTGTTGGCTACAAGTTCACGAAAAAAAAAAATTCATTTTTTGCTGTGTCCGTTTGTTGAGTGAGTTGACTTTATTACGTTGCCTTTTGAATCCATCCGACTTCCCTTCTGCTTCAAGGAGATCGTCGCGTAAGAAACAAGCAGCTTGTATTTCATCAGTCATCCACTTTGGTTGTGCACTATGTTTAACTCGACGCGTTTTTTTGAATGGCGCATGCTTGTCATAAACAGAATTATTAAAGTGTGTGTAGCCAGTACTCTCTAGCGCTCTTCTCAGGATCAGTGTAGTTATAAACATTAATAAAGGGGGAATTCGTGAGGTCAGTAAGAAAGGTCTTCGTGGAAGTGTCCAAAAGATCTGTAAGTGATGTGTTTGTGGCCAGTTTTAGGAATTTTGATTCCTTTCTTTTCCACGTAATGCATACTGGAAAGTGGTCGCTGCATCCATTCAGAGGCACACACATTTCTCTATGACGTTTTGTGGTTCAGAAAGGTA
>JADBJO010016933.1:21675-29175 GCA_016801955.1 Conus betulinus | reverse complement strand
CCAGCAACCTTCAAGAAGGGAAGGAGAGGAGGTGAAGAAAGAGGGGTGGGGAGGGGAGAGGGAGGGGAGGGGCGAGAGTGTGGAGGGTGGGGGGGTGGGGTCAACGAGAGTTAATAGCCGCTGTGGGAACGGTGGTCAAGCTAATGTGGCGCTTCATCCGATGGCGTGAATTGGGGCTGTGGGGGGCTGTGTGGGGGGGGGGGGGGGGGGGGGGGGGCGGGAGGAGGGGGGTTATGGACTGACGTTGATGAATGCAGGAAGTTGGCTGATGGTTTGAATTTTCCCCCCGTCCTGTCGGACTTTTTCTTTTTCTTTTTTCTTTTTTCTTTTTTTTTTTGTTGTTGTTGTTGTTGTAATGTTCAATGTTTCTCTGCGTTGGCCTGTGGCCCCCCGCCTTCTCCGCCCCCCCCCTCACCCCCCACCACCCCCCCAACCCCCCCCCATAACCCCCACCCCCTTGTCTCTCTCTCTTGTTCTCTCTCTTCTCTCTCTCTCTGTCTGTCTGTCTGTCTGTCTACTGTCTGTCTCTAGGACTCTTCTGTATCTCTCGTCTATGTGTTCTGTCTGTCTGTCTATCGGTCTGTTCTGTCTCTCTATCTCTCTGTGTCTGTTCTCTCTGTGTGTCTCTGTCTGTCTCTGTCTGTCCTGTCTGTCTGTTGTCTGTCTGTCTCTCTCTCTCTCTCTGTCTCTCTCTCTCTCTCTCTCTCTCTTCTCTCTCTGTTAATGATCCTGTGACCGCTAATCTATATTTTTCACGCACGGCCTTATTTCAGGAAGAGAGAGACACAGAGAGGAGAGAGAGAGAGAGAGAGAGAGGAGAGAGGGGGAGGAGAGAGGAGAGAGGGGGGGAGAGGAGATGAGAGAGAGAGAGCGAGAGAGAACCATATGGTATGATATGAGATGAGATGAATGATTCACTACGGTATAATATGATATACGAAATTTATATGATATTTATATGATGTGTTATTTGGCTGTGGTGTGTGTGTGTGTGGGTGTTGTGTGTGTGTGTGTGTGTGTGGTTGTGTTGTGTTGTGTGTGTGTGGTGTGTGTGGTGTGTGGTGTGTGTGTGTGTGTGGTGTGTGTGTGTGTGTGTGTTGTGTGAGAGAAGAGAGAGAGAGAGAGAGAGAGAGAGAGAGGAGAGCGAGAGAGCGAGAAGAGAGAGACATATTACTAGGAAGAAACTGGAGAGAGACCTTGACACCACGAAATCTTGAGAGAAGAAACATCCACCCACCCCACCCGCATCAGGTGTTCCATCCCTGACGTCCCACCCCTCAAAGAGGTCCAGACCACATCCACGTATGCCTCCTAGATGACCTTCTGCTGTCAGATTGATTTTTTCTGACGCTGCTGGGATTTAAACCAGCAACCTCTTGAAGGGTAGGCATTCCCATGTGTTGCCCTTTTATTTAGACAGGTGTCTTACCTATACAGGTATTTGGTTCTAAGTTGGGAACCTTTCGCCTTTTGAAGTTTTTTTTTTTTTTTTTTGCTCCTCCTCGACCAGATCCAGATAGACCTCTTTCAGCTGCTACTGGTATCGTCTTTAGGGTTCTGGTCCCAAACCAGAAATTGCGAGCTGTTTCATGAGATCGTTTAGCTGATGAGCCTTCATCCTTAACACACACACACACACACACACACACACACACAACACACACACACACACACACAACACACACACACACACACACCACACACACACCCTCCCCCTCCCTCTACCCTTTCGCTTAAATCTCCATGGCAAAGACTTTGGTTTGGAAGCTGGATTCCCTGAAGCTTTGGCTACAGGGGGAAACTTACGCCTAACCTTCTGTCTTGTAACAAATTTTGAAAGAAATGATAATCAATACGCCAGACAAAAAAAGGGCCCAAAAAAAAAAAGACCAGATAGAAATGCCGCGTTCTGAGACCTCTTTGGTCTTCTGCAGGCAAGACAAGCAACATTCAGGACAATGTTTTGGAGATGCGAGTTTGTTCCATTCTGCTTTGGCATGGTGCAGTGAGTTTAGCCAGGACCAGTTGTGTTTTGATGAAACTGAGTGAGGAACAGTTCCCTGGCCGCTTGGCCACTCTGCCTGATGATTTTCTGAATAGGTCTTCCCATTGTGGAAGGGTCTGCCGTGCACTCTTAGTCATCCTCTCCATCCGGCAAACCCCGCTTCCATGTTCTTGATGTCACGGGTGTTCCAGCTATTATCTGTTGGGGCTCCCTGTCATGCGGAACGGTGATGCTGGAGCGTAGGGTGGCTTAGTGCTGCCCTCTGGCAGCGCTGACTGCACGTGCGAGCTCTGTAAGCACTTGGATGTCTCTCTGGGTTAGCGCTGCTTTGTAAGAACTCGTGACATGGTCCACTGTTTGTTTGCTGTGACAGACATGTCGGACCCATCTGATTCTCTCATTCAACAGAACACAATTCGAGGGCGCAGAGGGTTATATACAGATGTGAAGATGAAACTGATCCTGAGGGGTGTCATATGCTAATTGTCAATCAAACGGAGTCTTGCACACACGTAAAATCCCCATCACCAACTTTCGGAAGAGAAGGCCAGCTTGGCCGTTGGTATGGATGACACGCGTTACACATAGCATGCAGCTTGCGTAAGAAATGGAAAGAAATGACGAAGTAAGGAAAGTGAAATTGAGTGAACGATATTGATGGGATGACACAGGAAAACGACTGAATGAAGCGACGGCAGGCAGCTTTTCAGTCAGCGCTACCCAGGTAGGCAGCCCGTTGTGTAAACGAGTGTGGATTTAAAGCGCTTAAAGTCTCGGTCTCTAGCCGAGGATAGGCGCTATATAAGTATTCATAATAACAAAAAATAAATAATAATGATAATGCTATATAATCATAAATCAGGACAGGTTCCACTGTTGTTTGCCGTGACGCGGAGAGGACCTGTTGGGTCATCTGAATTCCTCCCATTTCGTCAGGATTGAATTCAATGGGAGGAGGTCATATTACGGATTTGATGCGTTGGATGAAATTGATCCAGAGGGTGTGTCATGTGCTATTTGTCATGAAGCCACACACCCACACACACACACACACACACACACACACACACACACACACACACACACACACACACACACACACACTTTGGAGTGTATTTCCCATAGAGTTCACTTCCCTGTTGGCCTTGATGACTGCCTTGCGGATTCTCTTGGCATCTTCTATCTCCAGCTTTATCATCACTTCTCCGGTGTTTCCCCTTTTGCCTTTAACCAACCTCTTCCTTTCGGACTCCAGTCCCAGTCTGTTGGTTTGTTTGCGTGTGTGTGTGTGTGTGCGTGTGGTGTGGTGTGTGTGTGTGTGTGTGTGTGTGTGTGTGTGTGTGTGTGCGCGCGCGCGCCGCGCGCGCGTGTGGTGCGCGTGTGTGTGTGTGTGTGTGTGTGTGTGTGTGTGTGTGTGTCTGTGTGTCTGTGTAGTCTGTTCTTTCCCTGATGGGAAGGTTTCCCTTTGTCAAATCCACTACCACCGGAACTGTCCATTTTCTTCCAGACTTCAACCACGACTGGTTTTATTTCATAACTTTGTAGTGGAGACGCGTATTAAACAAAGAGTAGTCTGCAGGACACTTCACAGATTTTTTTGAACCGATTAATAAGTCAAATATATACGCTGGATAAACACACACATACACACACCACACACACACACACACCCACACACACACACACACACACCCACACACACACACACACGCAACACATACACGCATGCATGCGTATGTACATTCAACATACACACGCACAAGCACACGCACACACACACACACACACACAACACACACACACACACACAACACGCTCCCGCCGCACACACTACACGCATGCATGTGTATGTACATACAACATAACACACACACACACACACACACACACACACACACACACACACACACACAACACTCGCACGTACACACACACGCACACAACACACACACTTCACGCACGCCACGCACGCACTCACTCACGACACACACACACTGCGCGCGAGCGCGCACACACACACACACACAGACACATACACAACACGCGCGCGCTGCGTGCGCACACACACACACACACACACACACACACACACACACACACACACACACACACACACACACACACACACACACACCACACACACAACTGCATAACATAGTATAGTGGACATCTCAATCCGTTCACGAGCGAATGTGTTCAAGCGAGAGGCAGCAAATTAGAAACGTTCCACGTGGTATACTGCCACTAGCGTTTGAATTAAACACGTAAGTGGCGACTGGAGAGTGGTGACAGGAAGGGGCATGAGGTCGTTAGAACGATCGTTAAAACTCCAGAGTAACGCCACAGAAAAAATGGGAACGCCCCAGAACTGTGCTGCTTTCGGTTCTAGTTGGGAACTGGACATGGTCATTGGAGGAAGAACGGAGAGAACAGGCAGGGGGTCTGTTTCGCAAAGGTCATCGTATGCTTGATTTTGATCCTGTTTTATGTCTTCGAGAGATCTGAAGTATGGTGCCTTTTAAGCGGCTTGTTGACGAGACAAGCGGATGAATTTTGATCACGTTGTAGTGGCTGGAGTTAAGGCTGTAGGTGCACCAAGGAGAAGAGCGTTACTGTGATGTAATCTTGACAGGATACAGGAAGACACCAACGTGTTCGTAGCCTGTACCGTAAGGAAAGATCTGATACAGCCGATGCTTGCTCAAGAATGGATGTTTAGCAGAATTTGGCGATCTGGTGTTTCAGATGTGAGATCATGGTCAAGACAGGGGACGAGGTCAAAACAACATGGCATGATTGATATAATCAGTGGAGTCGAGGACTATTGACGGATGAAGATGAGGGGTCTTGAACCAAAGAGTGTTAGTTCCAAAGAGTGTGTTATGAACTGGATAATTTCTATTTCATCATTACTTATAATTCCATCTGATATTAGACATCCACTGTTTAGTCCCAGAGACACGATCGTGGAGATCTTTGAGGAGACAGTTACAGTTGTCTAACATGTCAGAATGTTCAAGCTATGTCCCGTCGGTGAACATGATGAACAGAATGGTTGATGATCTCAGTCAGGGGCGTTGTGTAACCTATATCATGAAAAAACGCCGGACCTAGAACGGAACCCTGGGGAACGCCAAAGTTTGATTACAGTTTAGGGGACTGTTTCTCTTTAATGAGTATAAAGTGCTGCCTTTTAAAAAAAAAAAAAAATATATATATATATATATAACTTGAACACAGATTAACTGTCTGTGTCTCTTTTGTTTCTGTTTCTGTGTTTTTGCTTAGTGTTTGGCGATTAGTGTGGTCTTGCGTATTGACAGATTTCTTTACTTTGAAAGTCTTTTTTAGGCGCACTGTTCTGTCAACATTCAGTCTTCCTCTTCCATGGGGTAGTGTAGACTACAGTATATGGGAAAAGAATCAGTGCCCCCCCCCCCCCCCCCCTTTCTGTCTGTTGTGTCTGTCTGGCTGGACCTGGCTGTCTCTGTCTCTCTGTTCTGTCTGTCTGTCTGTCTCTATCTCTCTCGTCTCTCTGCCTCTCTCTCTCTCTCTCTCTCTCTCTCTCGCTCTCATTGCCTGTGTCTCTGCCTTTCTCTCTGTCTGCCAATGTCTCTTTCCTTTTCTCTGTGTACCTATGTCTTTTTGTCTCTGTCTCCGTGCGCCTATGTCTCTATGCCTCTGTCCTCTGTGTGATTGTCTCCCTGTCTGTCTCTGTGTGCGTGTGCCTCTCGCTCTCTCTCTCCTCCATCTCCCTCTCCTCCTCTCTCCTCTCTCTCTCATCTCTCTCTCTCTCCTCTCTCTCATCTCTCTCTCTGTGCCTACGTCTCTATGCATAGATGGGCCTCTGTCTCTGTGTGATTGTCTCCCCTATCTGTCATCTGTCTTCCTGTGTGTTTTTGTCTCCCTATCTAGTCTCTGTTCTCTCTGTGTGTATCTCTCTGTATGGGCCAATTTGTCTCTGGTGTATCTATGTCTTTCTGTCTTTTTGTGTGGCTATGTCTCTCTCTATGAACAGAAAAAAAATATAGCCCTCTCTCTCTCTCTCCTCTCTCTCTATCCTCTCTCTCTGTGGTGTGTGTGTGTGTTTGTGTGTGTGTGTGTGTGTGTGTGGTGTGTGTGTGTGCTGTGTGCATCTCACTCTTTTCTGCCATTCTGTATATTTCGTTTGCCTTTACGGAGTAAACGAATCAGGAGCGCAATTGAACGCAGAGGACATTCATCTTCCCAACCAACATTTTACGACGACCGACTTCTAAAGGGCTGAGTCACACAGGAATCGCGACACACCGTTTTGTGTTGGAATAAGCATGGCAGCAAAGGGCTTCCTGCCATTCCTGTCTGACTTAGTCTGTAAGGAAACGGACTTCTGGTGGTAAAAGGTCTGGAACATGGTTCGCGAAATGTCTCGTTGCGTGACACGCTGTGCTAGCAGGTGGAATGGGTTTCTCGTGATTGAGCATCATGTGCTAATAAACAGCGCTGTTGGTAGAGACATGTGGCAGGCCTCGCTTTAAAATGAAAATAGAGAGAAGAGAAATGGAGCGGCCCGTTTTCCAGTGAATGCGTTTCGGAAAGCTTCTGGGCTTGGGTGGACAGAATTACTGTTGGTGACTTTAAATGCAAGTGAATGTCATTCATGCATGTGTGTGTGTGTGTGTGTGTGTGTGTGTGTGTGTGTGTGTGTGTGTGTGTGTGTGTGTGTGTGTGTGTGTGTTCGCGCGCGCGCGCACGCGTGCGTATGTGTGAGGGGGCGGGTTGTGTGTGTGTGTTAACAGAAAAACCGCATGTTGCGCAGCATTCTTTAACTCAACTCTGTAGCTGACTGCGACAGAATTGAGCACCGTGACACTAGAGTCTATGTGTAACAGTTTTTAGTAATATCCAGCTGTGGTGCTGCAAAAGAAAAAAAAAAAAATATATATATATATATATATATATATATATACATATATATATATTCAACTATAAACAAAGCTTGCTCTTATGTCTTAGACTGAAGAAATAATAGGGGGAGATAAGCTTTCATATCTGCAGTGGTAGATAATTCTGCCTTATTAACAGTACAGGCTTAAGTGGGTGAATGGGGGGAATAATAAATGCTTCTCAAAATGAGCCTTCAGCAAGCTTAGAGTCTCCAAGGGGGGAGACAATCTCAATGGGGAGGAAACTCACTAACATATAACTCCTGGTCAGATACCGTATTTCGAAAACCTGATTGTTTCTCCTCAGTGACCACGGAAAGTGGTAACTTAACTCCTCTGCCTTTTCGGTTTTAAGGAGAATGCTATCCCAGAAAAAGGCGGGTGTGCAATACCATAGTGTGTTTGTTGAGTATTCAAAAAAAAAAAAACAAAAAAAAAACCAAAAAAAAAACAAAGGTGCCACCTAAGAAGCAAAAGAAAATCACGAAACAGCAAAAAGCTACATTTTCTAGTGAAGAAAAGTAGAAAATATAAACAGATAATCTCATAAGACACAAGTGCTGAGGGCCA
>JADBJO010016933.1:12500-16458 GCA_016801955.1 Conus betulinus | reverse complement strand
TCCCACCCTATCCCCAGTCACGTCCAGCAAGACCCTGTTCCCCTCCATGAGTGTCCTTCTCATATCACTCCCCGCCCCCCAACCCCCACCTCCCCCCCCATCCCCCACCTCTTCTCCCCAACCTCTAACCTCTCCCACCCATTCCTCTCACCTTCCTCGGTTTTTTTCCGGCCCCGTCCCCATTTTCTCCTCCACACTCGTCCCGCTCTCCCCTCCTCTCCTCCTCTCTCCCCCCCCTTCCCTCCTCCTCCTCTCCTCTTCCCTCCCCCCCCCCCCCCACCTCTCCCCTCCCCTCCCTCAGACCCTACACTTGAACGTAGTTATTGAGTTCGTTTATTTTTCTTCGTCCCCCCTTCTCCTCTAACTTGTGTGATATATGAGACGAAAGTACCCCCTGGCATATAACTTTTCGCTTTTCTTTTCCCCCTCCCCTACCCCCACGTGATTTCCAGTTCCAGATAATTCCCGTACCACTACAGAAGAAGGAGAAGAGGGGTGGGGGTGGCGGGTGGCGTGATGCGGGACTGGGTGAACAGGGTCCGAATGGGGGAGGCTAACCTTCCCTACGCCAGCCCCCTTGTTCGTTGCCAGCTAGTGAATGAAGACCTCACTGGTTTGGGTGTTGCTCTTTTTTGTTTTTCTTTTGTTTCTTCGGTCAAGATCGTATCCGCACAAGCAAATTCAGCATCGCAGCAGCAATGTTGGTCCTGTGATGATAACACGACTCCTACTAACATGTCGGCGGCTTTAACGTCCAGATCCTCCTGTGCCATGTCTGTGCCCTTTAGGGTCCTAAGGTTTTAATGGAGATCGTGGGTTTTCCTGGAAGTCATGGATCAAAAACTCTTGCCTGTCGTTCTGGTGTGTGGTGTGTGTGTGCGTGTGCTCCTCGCCTGCCTGTCGCGGGTCGCGTGCGTGCGCTGCGTGCGTGGGTGCGTGTGTGTGTGTGTGTGTGTGTTGTGGTGTGTGTGATTGTCTCACCCTCTCTCCTCTCTCTCCTCCCTCCCTTCCCATCTTCCTCCGTCCCACTGCCCTCTCTCTCTCCTCCTCTCCTCTCTCTCTCTCCTTCTCCCCTCCTCCTCCCCACACCACCCAACTCCTCTCTCGGGGCCCTCCTCCTCTCCTCTTCTCTCTCCCTCCCTCCCTCATCCCCTCTTCTCTCCTCTCTCCTCCTCTATCCCTCTCCCGTCTCTCCTCTCCTCTCTATCCGCCTCTCTCCCTCCATCTCCATCTCCTCTCTCCCTCCTCTTCGGCCCTCTCCTCCTCCCTCTCCTCTCTCTCTCTTCTCTCTCCCTCTCCTTCTCCCCACTCCTCGTCATCTCTCTCTCTCCTCTCCTCTCTCTCCCTGTCTCTCTCCGCCCCCCTCTCTCTCATTTAAATTGCACGGACAACTTGTTTTGGTGATCGCTACGGTATATTTTACATATAGATAGAGAGAGAGAGAGGGACTCGAGAGAGCGAGAGGGCGAGAGAGATCTGTATCTATATACATATATAAGCTATATATTTATTATTACCACACACCCGGACACACACCACCCCAGGACTCTTGTTTTCCCCCACTTCTTAATTGTTCGTTTCGGCATATTTGTATATATGACTACATTTTTCTTTCATGCGTCGTTCAGTCGTTTATCAATACTTTCATTCGTGTGCTGTTCAATGCATTTAACGTATTACTGCACGTCCAAAATCATTTTGCGAGTGTTACAGTTTTTGTCGTGTATCACTCAGTCATGAACTACTGTATTTCTACGGTGCTACATTCGAACGTATCATTTACCCATCATTTATATTCTTCTGTCTGTCTGTCTGTCTGTCTGTCTGTCATGTTACACTATGGGATCATTCAGCTAACACTACTTTTTTTTTTTTTTCCCTGCAAGTGGCACGTTTTATGCAATGTGTCATTCAACTTTCACTGCTGTTTTCTGATCGATGGCACATATACATTGCATCATTCAACTTTCACCATCATTTTTTTTTCTACGGCTGCCACATATAATGCCATTATCATTCAACCTTCACTACTACTTTCTGATTGGTTCATGATGATGATGATTTTTTTTTTCTTTCTTCTTCTTCTTCTTGCGTACGCAGGCTGATACTCCTGCGAACACTCCCTGTATAGACGAGGCAGGGATTAATCCCATCTACCCAACAAAGGGAGTGGAGGTTTGAGTGTATGGCCGGTTTTTTTTTTTTTTTTCATCCCGTCAATAGGGCAGCCATACTCATCTTCGGGAAGATGATGATGATGATTTCATATATGATGCCATGTAGTATTCGCCATTTGCTACTGTTATGCTAATTGGTGCCATACACAATGATGTGTTCATTCAGCTTTCACTGTGATGTGATATTCCTGGGGGTAACACATACTAAGCCATGAATATTCGACCATCGCTACTATTGTCCTATGATGCCATGTGTTATTCAGCCCTTGCTATTATTTTCCAACGCATGCCACATATAATACCGAGTATCATTCAACCCTCACTACTGTTTTCCTATAATGCTATGTGTCTTCCAACCTTCACTACTGTTTTTGCTGTAATGTCATGTATCATTCAACCTTCACTACATGCCACGTATAATGTTTATGTACGATGCAACCTTCACTACTGTTTTCCTGCGTATGGTAAAAATATATTTTCAGGAATCATTCAATCATCACTACTATTTTCGTATGACTTGCTCAAATTTTGCCATGTATTATTTAACCTTCATTCTATTTTTTTTTTTTCCTGTTGGTGCTTTATGAGAGTTGACTTCCACCAGGTGGCAGCCCTGATGTGGCCCTTTGCGGTCGGCTCGGCTTGAGGCAACAAGACTTAAACGGGCTGCTGAATAGTTTGCCATTAATATTCAACCATCACTTTTCTCTTTTTCGCATTCTGTGCCATCAAACATTTCATTCTACGACTATTTTCACTATTATTTTCCTACAGGTAATACGTTTTAGATCAGGAGGTATAGTTCAGTCAGTCACTACTAATAATTTCCTACGTGTAATACGTTTTACCCACAGATATCATTCAGGTCTCAACTACTAATTTCCACTACGTGTAATGCGTTTTACCACAGGTAACATTCAGTTATCACTACTAATTTCCTACGTGTAATGTGTTTTTACCACAGGTAACATTCAATTATCACTACTATTTTCCTACAAGCGATACGTTTTACATCAGGTATTGTTTAGTGATCACTACTGTTTTTCCTACAGGCGATATCTTTTACATGAGGTATCGTTCAGTGATCACTACTATTTTCCCTACGGATGTTACGTTTTACATCGGGTATCGTTCAGTGATCACTACTATTTTCCTACGGATGTTTACGTTTTACGTCGGGTATCGTTCAGCGATCACTACTAATGTTTTCCTACGGATGTTACGTTTTACGTCGGGTATCGTTCAGTGATCACTACTATTTTCCTACGGATGTTACGTTTTACATTGGGCATCGTCCAGTGATCACTACTGTTTTCCTACAGATGATACGTTTTACATCGGGCATCGTTCAGTGATCACTACTGTTTTCCTACAGATGATACGTTTTACATCGGGTATCGTTCAGTGATCACTACTGTTTTCCTACAGATGATACGTTTTACATTAGGTATGTGTGTTCAGGTCTTTTCTTTTTTACTGTTTTCCCACGGGTGCTACATTTTACCCTCACGTACTGTTTCCTTACATGTGCTACATTTACCTCACGTACTGTTTCCTTACATGTGCTACAATTTACCTCGCGTACTGTTTCCTTACGGTGTGCTACAACTTTATCTCACGTGCTTGTTTTTCCGCCGCGTGCTACAGTGCTACATTTTACCTCACGTATCGTTCAATCATCACTGCTGATTTCTTGCTGCTGCTACCTTTCTCTGCATGTATCATGGAGTCGCCGCTTCTCCTTTCGGCTAAAGGAACCATTCTGCCTCAGTCTAAATCAG
>JADBJO010016932.1:15000-32500 GCA_016801955.1 Conus betulinus | reverse complement strand
AGGACACCGGGATTGGAACATGTTTAAAACGAAGGCAGTTGGAGCAAGAAAAAAAATGGACTTGCAATTTGCTTTAGTCATTCAATTTCTGTGTGCCTGGGCTTGCTGAGAGGAGAGAGAGAGAGAGAGAGAGAGAGAGAGAGAGAGAGAGAGAGAGGAAGAGAGAGAGAGAGAGAGGGAGAAGAGAGAGAGAGGGGGGGGGGGGGCAGACACACAGACAGACAGACAGAATATAACATTAAGCTTAGATTATTAGAATAATTCAGCTGTCGACAGTGTGTACCATACTACTTTGTTCAGTTTCAGTTTTACAAAAAGCTTTATTTTGTTTCGTCTGTTTTGGACAGCCTTCAAATCACATCTGTCTCCTGTGAAGTGATCCGCAACTGTGTCATTTATTTCTCCGCTTGTTCACCTTCATCTGTCGGACAGTCCCGGACAGCAGCGTTCTTTACGCACCGTCTTTCTTTCTTTTCTTTTTTTTTCTTTTTTTTTTCCCCCCCTGTATCATCAGTCCTAAATTAAGATTCCCCATCCCAAAGTCTAGTTTGCATTTTCTTGCCCAGAACTGGATGTGATGTTCGGCATTTAAAGTTTGACACTGGTACGAAGGTTGATCAAAAAGTTCACAACCTGACCGTTATAGGAGCTGAGCTACATCTACGACATCTACATACAGGCGTTGTGTGTGCCTTTTTGTCTGATAACATCGGAATCTGGGAGACTACTAATCGCATGTATGACGTCATCATTCATGATCACTTCATACCCCGCCGTCTCTGTCACAAATGGAGAATCCTCAGTGCCCTTCTGTTACCAGCTTCCTGGAAAAGAAAGGCTAAAGAAATAAAAGAAACGTCCACGGAGGAGTTGATGAACACTTCTAGTGAGCTTGCTACTGTATATCGAGCTGAGTTTCAACGGGGCTGGGATAGCCTTGAAGACGACCCACCGCTAAGGAAGAGCAGGCCACTTCTATCGGGGGGTAGATCTTGTGGAGAAACAGCGGATACATGGTCCTGACAATGCCAAAAGCCGACAGGACCGTCTGTGTCCGTCACACTGCTCCAGGAATTCCTTTTGGAAGCGTTGGGAGCATTCTAAAATACGACCTAGAAAAGAGACAAGTTCCCGCACGGTGAGTGCAAAAACTTTTGACCTAGATACAGGAAAGAAACAGATATAACCGAAGGTGGGGGTGGGACCCAGAGAAGCGCTGTCCTCAACTGCCGAACAAACCAGCCGGGAGCAATCCCGCACCATCCTCGGAAGCCTGTGCTGTGTTTCACGACACATAGGGTGCAGGCATGCATAAGGCATTGACACGTGAAGGGACATAACTGCTCCCTGGCAAACGCCATTGTGTAATGGCCACTGGTGTGACACGACAGAACCTCCTAGGGGAGCGTCCCCATGGGTGTATCAGCCCCTATTTCATAACTGCAGAGCCCACCAGCAAACAAAGGCCGTGTGCATCCCGCAGCCTTACTCGATGCAGCTCCACTGACAGCTGAAGACAGTACAACTGCATGAGGTCTTACGCGCCCCCTGAAGAGAACCCCGGGTCACACAGTCTTTCCTGCTGTCAACAGGACTTTCCCTGCAGAAGACAGTTCCCGCACGCTAAATGCCAAAGACTTTTTGACCTAGATACTGAACCACTTTCGACTTGATAAATTGTCCCTAGACCAATCACATCGATTCGACACAGATCCAGACAACTTTCTTTTTATTTTTCCACTTTGTGACTGTTGGCGAGGCAAGGCTACACACCACTCGATGACATTTGAATTCACTGCCTCCAAAGAATACAAGGGCGGGCCCAGTCTGCGCGTAATAAAGATGGCTTTGCTGATGCAGACAGTACTCTGTCTGTGGGCTTTCTTGAGAAGAGCCACACAGTGACGGAGGAATCCCGTTTCACGCAAACCTTGCTGCACCAGCTACGGGACAGAGTCCCTGCCAAACGCCGAGGAAAAGTCCACTGAAGGTGCGTGGTTTCACCACGACAATGCCCCCAGCACTCACACACAGCTGCTGTTGTACCATAGCTGCGGTTCATCAGTAGCGTGGTTCTGACATTATCAATCATGCACACTGTTTCACATACCGCCTGGGCTCCTTCCCTCGGACTTTTTTTTCCTATCCGCTCCTGCTCTTAACTCACATTTGGCTGGGCCACGGTTTTTTTTTTTTTTTTTTTTTTGTTTGTTTTTTTTTTTTTTTTGACTCACTGCGATGTCTTTGGATGCTCCAGAGAGCTACCACGAGGAGCAGGAATGCGTCCATAGACCCCCCCCCCCCCCCCCCTATCCCCCCCCTACCCCCCCCCATCCCCCCCAGGATCAAGGCATCCACGACCCGCTTGAGTCAAGTACGTGATGTTTAGGAAAGGGGGGGTGGGGGAGAGACTAAACGAAAGAAAAACTGGGAGAAGCAATGACAATCATCCCCTTCATAGTCAGGCTGTGACTTTTAGATAAGCGGTTTCCATGTTTCTCATCAGTGAATTCCAGAACGTTTGTGTTAAGTGTTGAAAAGATATAGTGACGAAAAGAGAAAAGAAAGAAAGAAAGAAAAAGTGAAAACTGTTATAGTGCAGGTTTTAATATTCATTAAAAAATGTTCCAATATCCCTCCTTTTTTCGGGGGGGGGGGGTGAGGGTGGGGTGCGCTTCATTTTTGGTTTCTATCTTATAATAAAATTTAGAATACAGCTCATGCTCTTGTGCACCCCTGAAGGCCTGTCTCTGTCTGTCCGTCCGTCCGTCTGTCTGTCTGTCTCTGTCTCTCTCTCTCTGTCTCTCCCTCACACACACACACACACACACACACACACACACACACACACACACACACACAACAAATGATGACATACCTCAAAGGTATTACAGTCAACCTTTTTTTTTGTCTGTGTACATTGAGCTTACTGACAGCTTCTCTACAGAAAGCGTTTAAGACACTTGTGCCTTGCACAACAGACACAGCACAGCCTTCAAACTTCACGAACAACGCTTTATTGTATGCCCTTGATCGTTCACAGTTTGCCTCAGCCTGAACGCGATTTGTGATGCTTGCTACTTCTCCACCTTCACTCCACCCCGTGTCATAAGACATCGTGACCTACAATGAACACATTACTCCCCCCCCCCCCCCCTTCTCTCTCTCTCCTCTCCCCCTCCCCCACCTCTCTCTCTCACACACACACACACACACACACACACACACACACACACACACACACACACACACCACCTCTACGGTGTTCTACTGTTTCATAAAGAAGAGACCTATTATACTAATCCAATCCCCGGAGATGTCAAGGCTAGTCACTGCCAAGGTGTGGTGCGACTCAGGTTTCCTCCAGACTCGGTACTTCTTCGCCTTCAAATGCCAGGAAACGCTCTACAAGCTAGTTCTCGTACGTAACACCGAGAATACCCACGGGGATATCAAGGTGGATCTCTCTCTCTCTCTCTCTCTCTCTCTCTCTCTCTCTCTCTCTCTCTCTCTCTCTCTCTCCCATCCTCTATACCCCTCCCTCTGTCTCTCTTCTCGGTCTCTCATCTCCAAGTCTCTTCCTCACACTTAATTGCGGACTGTTTTTTCTTCTACTCTCGTTTTTACTGCGGGATATAATATATATATATATATATATATATATATATATATATATATTATATATATACAGAGAGAGAGGGAGAGGTTAAACTTATGGTTTCCTTTTGTCTCTTATTTTTTTTTTTTTTCCCCTCAAATATTACCTACTCTCATTTGATTCTTTTTCTTTTAACACCCCACCCTCCTCCACAACACACACAGAAAAAAAAAAGAAGAAAAGGAAGAAAGAAAAAGAGTGTATAGCAATATGTTTTGTTATGAAATGTACATACATGAGACTTCCAGGAGAAACGGGAGATTTTTTTTTTTTTTTTTTTTTTTTTCTCTTGTTTTTTTTTTTCCCCCCCCCCCCTCAAATATTACCTACTCCCCATTTGATTCTTTTTCTTTTAACCCACCCCCACCCACCTCCTCCAACACCCCCCAGACAAAAAAAGAAGACAAGGAAGAAAGAAAAGTTGTACAGCAATATGTTTTTGTTCTGAAACTGTACCCCCATGACGTCCACTTCCAGGAAAAAACGGGATTTTTTTTTTTTTTTTTTTTTTTATCAGAAAATCCCCCCCCCCCCCCCCCCCCCCCCCCCCCCCTTTCCCCCCCCCCCCCACCCCCCCCCCCCCCCCTTCCCTTTCATTCCCTTTCATTCCGGTTGTCTGTCAAGTTTCATTTTAATTCATCAATTATATTATTTCATTATTACTATAATTGTCAATATCATTGTTATTATTATCATCATTACTACAAAAGATCAATCAAACGGACAGATAAAACAACATCTTTCCATACACCAAAAGAGAATGATCAATAATCATCACCCAGCATCCCACCTCTGCCCCCCCCCCCCCCCCCCCGGCCCCCCCCGGCCCCCCCCCCCACCTCTCTCTCTCTCTCTACTCCCTGCCCCTGCTCTCACCCACCCCCCACCCCCACCCCCCACACTTACCAACGCCCCCCCCCCCCCCACCCCCTTCCTCCTCGTCTTTACTCCTACTCTACAATCCCGCGTCGCTCCGATAAAAATGCTCATTAAACTTTCCCCATCTTTTCACCTGCACCCCTCCTCCCCTACGCTAGCCTCCATTCCCAGCTCCCCTCCCCAACACACACAAACGCTCCTAAACTCTCTCTCTCTCTCTCTCTCTCTCTCTCTCTCTCTCTCTCTCTCTCTCTCTCTCCCACTATCTACACTCCCCATCAGAACAAGCAGTCCTGACACCACGAGATAAGTAAACGGTACACACGATGAGTTGGGCGGGGATGCCAGCATATCCCCTCCTCTTCCTTCTCACCCCCCTCCGCCCCCGCCCTTCCCTCCTCCATCCCCACCCCTCCTCGTCTACCCCATAAATACATATATATATATACTTTACCCTCGCTCGCTCGCCCGCCCACCCCATCCCTCTCTCTCTCCCATCTCTTCTCTTCCTCACCCCCCCCCCTCCCCCTCAACACTTTTCCCTTAAGACCCGTCTGTCTGTCTGTCTGTCTGTCTGTCCGTATTCCCCCTTTCCTCGTTCAACCCTATAATTTATCAGGCCCCTCCCGTCTTTACTGCCTCCTCATTCCCAGATGAAACTTCAGGGCAGACGGTAAAATTCCACACCTCTGCTCGGTTTGACTTCCCTTCACTTTGCCTGTCTCTAGTCAGTTCGACCGTCCGCCTGTCTGTCTGTCTCCTGTGTCTTGTCTGTCTGTCTGTCTGTCTGTCTGTCTGTCTCTCTCTCTCTCTCTCTCTCTCTCTCTCTCTCTCTCTCTCTCTCTCTCACTCTACACGTACGCGCTGTGTGTGTGTGTGTGTGTGTGTGTGTGTGTGTGTGTGTGTGTGTGTGTGTGTGTGTGTGTGTGTGAAAATGATCATAATGATAATCAGAAGAAGAAAGTAATGACAGCCGTCACCAATTACGAACTGAACCGTTATCACCTCGGCCATCCACATCAAAACTTAAAGACTCGGGGTAACTACCCAGCCGTGATCAAGAGAGAGAGAGAGAGAGAGAGAGAGAGAGAGAGAGAGAGAGAGAGAGAGAGAGACAGACAGACAGACAGACAGACAGACAGACAGACAACGAGAGAGAGAAGTGGTTGGGGAGGGTGAGGGGGGGGTGTTAAGACAAAGTGTGAGAGAGGTGGGAAGAGGGAGAGGAAGAGACAGAAGGAAGAGGAGGACATTAAGAACGTTCGGAAAGCTGTGGTTGAGATACAGGCATGAACGAGGAAACAGGATGGGAGGGGGGGGGGGGGGGGGGAGGGGGGGGGGGAATCTATGGGCGGCATGATAGCAACCTCCTGTAATATCTGTTTTCGCTTTTTTTTTTTCCCCCCGAACAACAACAAACAACAAAAAAACATATTATTATTTTTTCTTCTTCTTCTGCCCCCCCCCCCCCCCCCCCCCCTTTTTTTTTTTTTTTTTTTTTTTTTTTTTTTTTTTTTTAAAGAAGGAAAATCAGTTCTTATTGCTGGTATCCCTAAAAAAAAGCTTGACTATGTTCTCGAGGAAGACTGAACACTCTTCCGGAAAACTACGGGGGGGGGGGGGGGGGGGGGGGGGGGGGGGGGGAGAGACCATCTATAATCGCCATCATTCCCATGGACCACAACTGCTGGCCCCTTTTTTTCCTAACATCCATTTCCCGGGTAATGATACCAGTGGCAAGCACGGGTCCGAAATAACGGGTGAAACACACACACACACACACACACCACACACACACACACACACACACACACACACACAGAGAGAGTTCACTTCCCTGTTACTACCACCTTCCTAGCCCATGATGACACTTTTCCCCCATGAAGGAAAAAAAAAAAAAACCCGTGGGGAAACACATTACCCCCAAGACAAACTGGAAAAAAAAAAAAAAAAAAAAAAAAAAAACCAAAAGCAACAGCTGTAGTTCTCATGGGTAAAAGCGAACGAAAAACTACTACTGACTGATGTCCCCCCCCAACCCCCCCCCCCCCCACTCCTATTGTCGCTGTATTTCTGGAGGATCATGACTCGTTTTTCTCCGGCTTCTTCCATCAGCGTTCTGACAGTAGAGTGTTCAGCAGGCAGCCTCTTACAAACTTGTCTCATCCCTCCGGGTCTTTTCAGTCGATCATCTCTAAACTATAAACAGCACTGAAAGTTTCAGGGGGGGGGGGGTGTTGTTAGATTTTTTTTCCTTCCTTTTTTTTCTTTCCTTTTCTTTTTTTCTTTCTGGCTATTGTTAAAACTTCCCTCATATGAGCTTCTTTAGGTCTATTATTATCTCTCGTGTCTTTTTTTCCCCAACCGACGACCTCCAAACTTTTAAACAGCAGAGAAGGCTTTGGTATTTTCTTCTTTTTTTTTTATTTATTTATTTTATTGTATTTTATTTATTTTTTTTTTTTTTTTTTTTGGGGGGGCGTTGTTATTATTGGGTTTTGTTAAAAAAAAAAAATTTGACAGAAAACGATTGAAAAAGTTCGCCTTTTTACTGATTCATTCCATCCCTTCTCTCTACAACTCAATAATAATAATAAATATAACAACAACAACAATAAAAATCACAACAACAATCATGATAAGCAAATACAAAATGTAAACCATTTCACTTCTCTTCTTCGTCAAGCGTCAAGAGAGAGAGAGAGAGAGAAGAGAGAGAGAGAGAGAGAGATGAGAGGAGAGAGAGAGAGAGAGGAGGGGAGAGGAGACGGGAGGAGAGAGATGAGAGAGAGAGAGAGAGAGAGATCGTACAGTAAAAACCACCAACACCCAATAAGCACATTGCAAATTTTCGGTTTATTTGTAAAACCTTTGTCAAGCATTAAAAAAACCAAGGGCCCGCTAAAAGACAGCCCGAAGCACAGCATTTACATTCTGAAGCTGATCATCTTTCACACCCAATTTACCTGAATTCTCACTCTGCTTTAAAATCCTAACAAAAGCCCACCAGAACCAAAGAAATGGTAACAATGAGTATCATGAGAGAGAGATATATATAAGAGAGAGAGAGAGAGAGAGAGAGAGGAGAGAGAGAGAGAGAGAGAGAGAGAGGAGAGAGAGAGAGAGAGAGAGAGAGAGGGGGGGGAGGGAGGGAAAAAGTCTACTTTCCCTGCTTCACTCTCATCTGTCCCAACTCCCCCATCCCATCCACCTGGCACCCCCCCCCCCCCTTCACCCACGTCTACACCCCCCCCCCTTCCCCCAACATACACATACACACAACTTTTTTTCCGTCCGTCTTTATCTCATTTCAAATCTTGAAATAGCATGTAAATCACTACGTCCTTCATACTTCTTTTTTTCCTTAATGTATATGGTGCCCGACATGATTCCTATCTCCATCCCCTGCCCCCACCCCCACCCTCTTCCTCTATCTACCCTCCCCCTTCCAATCCTTTCTCACTCTCTGTGTGAGTGCGCGTGCGCACGCGCACGCGCGCTTGTGTGTGTGTGTGTGTGTGTGTGTGTGTGTGTGTGTGTGTGTGTGTGTGTTGTGTGATTCTGCGAGAGCGAGAGAGAGAGAGAGAGAGAGAGAGAGAGGGAGAGGAGAGAGAGGAGAGGAGAGAGAGAGAGAGCATGGCATGTATAAGAGAGTAAAAAGTTGCGCGCGTAGATGGATGCAGCTGCATGTCTGAATGTTGCTGCTTTTTTTTTGCTAATTTAAACCTTCTCCCTATCTGCTCCTGTAGCGGCCAACTGGAAGCAACGTGGGCCCATCGCCAGAGATACCGGGCACCTGCCTAGCCCCCCCCCCCCCCCCCCATCCCCCTCCCCCCAGGCGCCCCTCCCCCTTCCCTACCTCTGCTACTTCCAACTAAATAACAGCTTTCCCCCCGTCCCCCAACCACCTGAAAACACGAGAGAGAGAGAGAGAGGAGAGAGAGAGGAGAGAGAGAGAGGAGAGAGAGAGAGGAGACGAGAGAGAGAGGAGAGAGAGAGAGAGAGAGAGAGAGAGAGAGAGAGAGGTGTTACTGTTATATAGGTCATGGTACCATATGAAGGGGTACATAAATGCAATATTACAAGAAGAAATAACAGAAACACAACTCAGAAGAGAATGTGCAATGTTGAGAGAGAGAGAGAGAGAGAGAGAGAGAGAGAGAGAGAGAGAAGAGCAAGCGGGAGAGAAGCGGGAGAGAGAGAAAGAAAGACAGATACAGAGAAATACAGAGAAAGAGACATAGGGCGACAGAGACAGAGGAAGAAAAGAAGAGAGAGAGGAGGGAGTGAGGAGGGAGGGGAGCGGGAGAGAGAGAGAGAGAGAGAGAGAGAGAGAGAGAGAGGAGGAGGCAGGCAGACAGACAGACAGACAGAGACAGCATGGAAAGGGCAGGTTTTTTTGGGAAGAAAAACACCACCACCCCTCTCCCAAAAGGGATTCAAGACGGCGTGAAAACAAAAACACGTTTTCCTTCCTCTTCCGCTTGTTTTTGACGAACACAACTGATAAACACACACACACACACACCACACACACACACACACACACACACACACACACACACACACACTCACTCACTCACTCACTCACTCACTCTCACTCTCACTCTCTCTCCAATGGACATCGAAACTCCCAGCCATCTATAAAACATCATCGCGAACTAATCATCCCTCCTCTTCAGCCTCACCCGGCATCGCGTCCATCCACCCACCTTCAAAACCAGCCCGACCATATTTAAGATCAGCGAACCTCTTCCCAACAAAAACCTATCCGGACAGACAGGGACTGCTGTTCTTCCTCGGCCCCTACTCGGTCCTCTCAAAGGCCACACGTACACGCCACAATCAGGAAATTTTTTTCTGCACTAAATTACTCTATAATCCATGTAAGAGTTTTCAGGCCTACCGTAAGCTTGAGCCAGCATTTTAACGTTAAAATGACACAACTGATCAAAAAGAACAATTCCCTGCCAATTATTTCCCTTTTTTGTTTGTTTGTTTTTTGTTTGTTTTTTGTTTTTGTTTGGTGGGGGTGTGTCTTCTCCGATGAAATCACCAACAGTCTTCAAATACATGGCCTTCCCCCTTTAGCTGACACAAAATTTCAGGCCTTTGCACTCACCCCGTCACCCCTATCTCTGCGCCAGCTAAACGCGCCAAAATAGTCCCATTCCCTCGATTTTAATCCGTCTGCTTTGCAACCAACTGGCCAGTTAGTATACCTTGATGTTCATATTATGAAAGAATGAGCAGAATCAACTTTCAGACACGATACAAAAAAAACAAAAAAAA
Source organism: Conus betulinus (assembly GCA_016801955.1). Classification (NCBI taxonomy): domain Eukaryota; kingdom Metazoa; phylum Mollusca; class Gastropoda; order Neogastropoda; family Conidae; genus Conus; species Conus betulinus. Next base: position 22,671 of record JADBJO010016932.1, on the reverse strand, counting down.
ATCTCAAAACGATCTAATCGCGCCAGTCTATAACTACTAAACTTCTTAATTAAGCAAAGCCTTGGCGCATTAATTTCTAGAGAGTGCCATGACAGCAACATGGGCCTCACCCGACCACGCTCTACAAGATAGGCCACGAACACAGAGTGGTCTCCCTTGGTTGTTTTGCCCCCCCCCCCCCCCCCCCCCCCCTTTCCCCCCTCCCCATCAATTGAACTTGAGAACTGTATACACGTCCGTATGTCGATTTTGGTCACCTGTCGACCAACCTACCGACAGATTCGATCGATCTCCTTCACACACAGTGTGAGGAAATGCACGCAGGCTGGGGGCCCGGATGCCTTTCTTCCCTGCCGGTGTACCAACTATCATCCCCTTAGCGTCGGACACTCTAAAGCAGCTGTCGTTTAAAAGCCCTTAACAAACTACTTGTGCGAGTTCGGCTTCCTTCACCACCACCACCCGACATCACCCCCTCCCTCCTCCGCCACACCCACACACAAGCATACGCGTGCACGCACACACACACACACACACACACACACACACGAAATGGAAATGAAACAGGGGGGGCACCGACAGCGAAAGAGACACAGACAGACAGAGACACACAGAGGAGAGAGAGAGGAGAGAGAGAGAGAGAGAGAGAGAGAGAGAGGAGGAGAGAGAGAGAGAGAGAGAAGGACAGACAGACAGACACACACACACACACACACACAACAGACGGGACAGGTTACAGGAAAAAACATCCCACCCTGTTATTGCTGTGGCTGGCGGTGTCACTGAGCTCCGGATCTAAATCCAAGCGTGACCGTTTCACCTGTAACACATAGCAAAAAATCCGCTTTAACAGAGAGAGAGAGAGAGAGAGAGAGAGAGAGGAGAGAGAGAGAGAGAGACAGACAGACAGACAGACAGAGAGACAGACAGACAGAGACAGAGACAAAAGACAGAGAGCCAGAGACAGAGAGAGGTAGGGAGAGAGAATATCATCTACATTAGTCTCTTCTGTCTCTTTTTCCATGTACACAATACAGACACAACCTGGTCCTTTCGAATTGATGTTTATCTATCTCTTCGTTTGTTCGATTCTGTATTTATTTGTTTATTGCGGTTTTAGTTTACAGCATCATGGGGTCGGGGGTGCAGAAGAAACGAGCGAAGGAGTGATTCTGAATGTGTGCTTTACTCGTCACTCTACGAAAGGTGAATGGACAAAGCATTGTGTTACCCACGCAAGATCCTACCGCTTTTTACATGCATTTCATTCTGATTGTTTTATCATTAGCATTAAACCTGTCCTTCCCTTTCGTTCCCTCACTCCTCCCCTTCTCTCTCTCTCTCTCTCTCTCTCTTCCCATTCCCTCTTTTTCTAAGAGATTAAAAAAAAAAAAAAAAAACGGCTTACAACCTTCAAGGATAAAGAACCGAATTTACACACACGCGCGCACGCACGCACGCACTCTCTCTCTCTCTCTCTCTCAACCGTGCCGAACTCACTATACCACCAACCCAAGGAGGATCCCCGCATTAATAATGTTGTACTTCAAGCGTAACCACCACACGTGCACGGCTGATTACGCCGCAAGCGCAACAAACCAACACAACCGCTAGCGGTGAAGGCGACCCCAGCCGCTGGGCGGTCCCCCACACTATGACATGGGCGGGGCAGTTCCGCTCCACTGCTCTCTCTCCGCCTTTCCAGGCCAGTGACCACGTCACGGGAGGAGGAGAAGGGTGAGGACCGTAAAAGCCAAAGACAGGTCGGGGGGGGACGGAAAAAAGGTGATGGACCGGACAGTCCAGGACCAACAAAAGGTGTCACCGCCACGCTCTCTGATCGCCGGCCCGTGACATGGGTGGGCAGCCGACTGGGGTGGAGTGCGATGGAGGTGGGGGTGGGAGATGTCAGTTGGTCCACTTCCTTCCCCCCCCCCCCCCCCCCCCCCCCCCCCCTTCCACCCCGACCTCTTCCCACCATCCGTGTCGGTCGTCGTACGGTCAGGCTCCTTTAATTGAAAGCAGCGTGGTGAAACGTTTTAGCGGAACGTGACAACCGTGACTGACTTGACCAAGGCTGTTGTCTTGCGGCGGAGGAAAGCGGTGACCGACCCCACGCCTGGATGAACTCTGTAAAGCGGGTGTGTGTGTGTGTGTGTGTGTGTGTGTGTGTGGTGGCGGCGGCGGGGCTACACTTACGTGGACAAACCTCCTTCCTCGTGCCGGAACGGAGGTAGTGGTTGTTGGGTGGAGAGAAGAAGGCAGCTTCGGCTACTTTATTTATCTATTTATTTATTTATTTACTCATTAAAAAACAAATTTAGACAACTTTTCACTGATGTTCCACTTATCCTCGCAGAGATTGAATATGTTGTTTGACTGTATTCCAGATCGAAAAGGCCGTGCCAGTCTTGAATAAATGTAGTTTTACGTCTGCTCCTTTCTCCAGTTGTTTCTGATCTGCAGATGGTCAGGTATAGAGTATATTATGGGGGTAAGCTGGGAACATCCTACTTTATTCGTTCATTTATAAATTTTTTTTGGGGGGGAGCGGGGGTCTGTCTCCTTGTTTGTTCTGTCTGCTCTGTGTTTTCATATCTGCTAGGCGATTGGGGGTCGTAAGCAGCATTCGTTTGGAGTCACGGGCATGTGTTTGTGTCACCATGGGAGCAAGAGTTACCCCACTTGTTCTTTACTTGCTGTTGGACATGCTCCCTGCCTCATCCAGGATTTCCTTTCGCATGTTGATTAAGTCCACTTGGCTTTCTGATATTCTGATATAAAGAGGTCCTTTGTTCTGAAACACGTTCTCCGTCGCAATTCAGAAACAAACATTAGTATACAAAATTACACAGAACGACTTTCACATTTCTATCCAGTCCTGGTGTTGGATTCCACCTCCAGTGCATTTTCCGTCCTCATCGTAGTATATTATCTCGCAGAACAAATCGGTTCCAGTCATAAGCAAACCATTGCACCGACCGCTGTCGCTGGGCTTCTTCACGACAATTCTACACACTTCCCAGCATCCTGTCGATGATCACTACCTTTAACTTTTACCGACGGCTTAAAAAAGTCGAACTCCGTAAGCCATCTTGTCCCCCCCCCCCCCCCCCCCCCACCCCCCCCCCCCCCCCCCACCCCCCCCCCCCACCCCCCCCCCCCCCCCCCGTGTCCTCACCATATGGTACGCCGCCCCTGTTTTATGAAATGCAAACAAAGCTGTTTTATTCCAAAGACAACAAATGCTGATAACAGACAGACTCTTCAGCATTAGGTAGGGCCGCTGCCTGACCTGATTTCCTCGTCCATATCTTTGTATTTGTTTGTTTGTTTTTCTGTTTGGCCCGGAGCAAAGGCCGCGCGGTTTGTTTGATTATGTTATGTTTGTTTGTTTGTTTTGTTTGTGTTTGGCACAGACCAAAGGCCCACACCGGCTCACACTCAACAGACAGACGGTGGTGCTACCATTCCAAGACAACCCGATCATGCTGAAGGGGGTGGGGAGGAAGGGAGGGTGGGGTGGGGTGGGGTAGGACACAGTATGCATTCATTCACACATAAAAAAAAAAAAAATTGACGAGTGGCTTGTCTGTATGTACATTTTTGTTCTTAGAGTAATAATTAGCAACAACAACAACAACACCGATCATCAGCATCATCATCACCATAACAGTAACAACAAAACCACAAAATAATAGCAGTAACAATAATAACAATAGCAGTGATAATAATAATAATAATAATAATAATAACACATTAAGAACAACAAAACAATAATAAAAATAACAATAATTATCATTATTAGTATTACCATTATTGTAATTCTTATCATCATCATCACTAAAATTATCATTATTGTTGTGCTGTCATTATTATTATTATCATTATTCAGCCGTTTTATTATTATCAGCGTTATTATATTATTATTATTATTATTACACAGTAATGAGAGCAAAATGGGTTGTCCCCGCGAGATGAGTATTCCAAATCCGCACTCGCAAAACAGTACATCGTATTACCATGAACACAATGAGATGTAAGAATGGGGAAGTCGACAGAAGTAAAACAATGGTCGGAACGTTTTGTTCAATCGTATTCGCCCAGAAAGAAAATTTAAATTACAACACACACACACACACACACACACACCACACACACACACACACACACACACACAAAAAGGTGTTGTCTACCTGATAATTAATAAAAGCAAACTACACTCAGTCTAGCCTAAACAAATAATTTAAAAACAATTACAACTAAACCATGTACAACGAAGTATAATAATGTGTACAAAATATGATAATTTCAAACACACACATCTAAATAGAAAAAAAAAAAAGGCCCACTGTGATTTATTAGTCGCAATTACATGACGTTATAAAGGAAAAAAAAAAAAAAAATGCCACGAAAAAGTAAAGAATAGAATAGAATATATGCGAGCAAACACAGGATCTCTCTCTCTCTCTCTCTCTCTCTCTCTCTCTCTGTGCTGTGTGTGCGTGTGCGTGCGCGTGCGCGCGCGCGCGCGCGCGCGTGTGTGTGGTGTGTTGTGTGTGTGTGTGTGTGTGTGTGTTATAGTGTGCGCGAGCGCGTGCGTGAACAGGGCAAGCACATTTTACACAGCCTGGCTTCAGTTCATTACCGTTGTCTACCAAGTGTGACAGCACTGTGCACAACCACCCTCACACCTCGTCTCCATTCACTTCCTCCACATGTGGTCGCGGCTTTGCGGATTTTTTTTTTTCTTTACTTTTCTTTGGGGGGGGGGGGTGGCAGAGCCTTCGCTTGTTTTGTTTCTTTGTTTTCGAAACGCAAAAACAACAAACAACAACAAACAAAAAAAAAAAAACACTAACGGATTCGGAGAGAAATTTCTCTCTCTCTCTCCTCTCTTCTCGTCTCTCTCTCAGGCTCTCTTCTCTCTCTGTCTCCTCTCCTCTCTATATCCTGGGTGTGGTGTGGTGTGTGTGTGTGTTGTGTGTGTGTGTTGTGTGTGTGAGAGAGGATGAGAGAGAGAGAGAGAGAGAGTGAGAGTGTGTGTGTGTGTGGTGCGCGCGCGCGCCCGTGATGCACGTGCACGAACACGCGGGCGAACATGGACACACGTGGACTCCCTCTAGCCAAATTCAACATGTCATTTCAGAATGCAAGAAAAAAAGAAAATTGTCTGAACTATCTGCCCGTAACATCAGACAGCATTTTTTTCACTTCAAAAAGACATAAAATATCACTAAGTGCCATTTTATCATTCGCAGACAAAATTAAAATGGACAATTTTCAAGTGCTTAAGATTAAACATTTCATCAAGGATGACCGCTGATCAGAGAGAGAGAGAGGGAGAGAGAGACGGAGAGAGAGAGAGAGGGAGAGAGAGAGAGAGAGAGAGAGCGGAAGGGAAGGGATTGAGGGAGGAGAGAAGACGGGAGGGACGGAGGGAGAACATCAACAGAGAAGCCAAGGAAATATGAACGGCACATCCCCATCATCAAGGAAAACCTCAAGAAATGAATTTACAGCCCTCTCTGTCTGTGTCGGTCTCTCTTTACTTTTCTGTCGCTCTCTCTCTCTCTCTCTCAATCTCTTCTCTCTCTCTTGTTCGTGGTAATGTGCGCGCGCGCACGGAGAGAGAGGAGAGATGAGAGAGAGAGGAGAGTGAGTGAGTGAGTTGGAGGAGGGAAGAGAGGGGGGGGTGGACCGAGAAAGAGGGGCGAGAGAGGAGAGAGGGAGGAGCGCGAGAGGCGGAGGAGAGACGAGGGAAGATAGAGAAGAGGAGAGGAGAAGAGGAGGGAGGTAGAGGGAGAGAGAGCGAGCAGAGGGAGAGAGGAGAGAGAGAGAGAGAGAGACGAGAGAGGGGGTTGATGGGAGAGAGAAGAGAGAGGAGGGAGTGAGAGGAGAGAGAGAAGAGAGAGGAGGGGAGAGAGAGAGGGTAGGAGGAGTGAGGAAGAGGAGAGGAGCGAGAGAGAGGAGAGGAGAGAGAGAGAGAGGAGGAGGAGAGGAGGAGGCGATGGAGAGAGAGAGAGACAGAGGGAGAGGGAGAGAAGAGGGAGGAGGAGAGAGAGAGGAGGGAGAGGACGAGCGTCGAGAGAAGGAGAGGGAGAGAGAGAGAGGACGAGCGAGAGGAAGAGGAGAAGATGGAGAGGCGGAGAGAGGAGAGCAAAGAGGAGGAGGGGAGAGCATGGAGAGAGGAGAGATGAGGGAGAGAGAGAGAGGAGAGGAGGAGACGGGAAGATGGAGAGAGAGGGAGAGATGGGGAGGTGAGAAGAGACGAACGAGTGACGGAGGAGAGAGGTGAGGATGAGAGAAGGAGAGAGAGAAGAGGAGAGACGGGAGAGAGAGAGAGACAGAGAGTGAGAGAGAGCGAGGGAGTGGCGAGAGAGAGATTGAGACAGAGTGAGACGAGAGAGTGAGAGGACGGAGGAGGAGAGAGCGGCAGAGAGAGGAGGGAGGGAGGGAGAAAGAAGGAGAGGAGGAGCGAGCCCCCCCCCCCCCCCGATGGAGACGGAGGAGAGAGGAGAGACAGAGGAAACAGAGAGAGAGCGGATGAGGAGAGAGGGAAAAAAGAAAGGAGCCAAGCTTTCCCCCTGTCACTCGCCCAATTTCTATGGCTGAGAGGGAGGGAAACATGTTTGATTTCTTCTTTGATGTTTTCTTCTTGCATGTCAAATCTGCTGTTTTAATTACTGCAACCCGATGAGCGATCTCAATTACACCATCAGAGAGATAAAACATACGATTTGAGCAAAATCACACTTTAGCAAAGCCCATTCCAAGATTTGCCAGATATAAAGCGAGAGAGAGGCCTCGCGAGATGGGCCTCGCTGGCACCATATTTACAACCACGTAACGCTTATCAGCCTTTTTTGTTTTTTTTTATTGGATCCATGACATCCCAGTACCACATTCTGAAAAGCAGTATGCTAACCCAATCATGTTTCAATGCATATAGACAGTGTAGACGGGTCTTTTGTCAGGAAAAGGAAGGGGATAGAAATGAGAAGACAGTTTTAGTGAGGAGAGAGAGAGAGAGAGAGAGAGAGAGAGATGACGGAGAGAGAGGAGAGAGAGAGAGACGAGACAGACAGAGAGAGAGGGGTAGAGAGAGACAGGGCAGTAGGGAGAGGAGGAGACAGGGAGAGAGAGCCAGGGCAGAGAGCGGAAGGAGAAGAGGAGGACACAGAAAGGGAGAGAGGAGGAGAGGACAGAAGAGAGACAGTGAGAGAGACAGACAGAGAGAGACAGACAGAGACAGGCGAGGACAGAGAAGGAGTTAGAGTACAGAAGAGAAGAGACAAAAAAAAAAAAAAAAAAAAGACAACGATGCCACCATCATCATAAAAACATGAAGAAGCCTTATGAGTGCCCGGATCAGCTGTGATGACACATAACAATCTCATATGCTGTCCCGGTCCTTCTTCGTCAGCAAACGCGCGCGCCAGAACACACACACACACACACAACACACACACACACACACACACACACACGTACAAACACCTACACGCGACAGACAGACAGACAGAGAGGCACACAAGGCAACAACAACACAACAACACACACATACATGCAGTTGCACAGACACATACACACGCAGACAGACACTGACAAAGACACAGACACACACAACGAACACACACACACACACACCACTGGGACAGGGTAGGGACT
>JADBJO010016932.1:0-12500 GCA_016801955.1 Conus betulinus | reverse complement strand
TGTCGTACGCGGGATGACCACTGCTGACCACTGATATGAGAGAGAGAGAGAGAGAGAGAGAGAGAGAGAGAGAGAGAGAGAGAGAGAGAGAGAGAGAGATGGGAACCACTTGCACAGTGGCATGACCAAGGCCAGTTGCGCTCAAAGGGCATGGGGTGGTGGTGAATAATTGACAAGACATGCAGGGGCGACTGGCTGGGTGGGACACAGACACAGTCCCCCCCCCCCCCCCCCCCCCCAACAGGCCACCACCACCACCACACACCTCGATCTGCCTGCCCTCCTTCTCTGTACAGCAATCAGTCTCTGTGGAAGGGATGCCACCTTAAGTCAGCCTCCAGGAGGGAAAAAAAAAAAAACAACCACGCCTTTCTTCCATGGCTTGAAGAAGAGAAGAAACAAAGACAAACAAACAAGCAAACAAGCGAACAAAACCCACCCACAACAGCCGCATATCAAGATCAGAGTGTGTGTACTTACCGCACAAAATGCCTTCTCCTAAGTTAGATCCTCTGCTATCTCTCTGTTACTGAAATCAATCCGTGCACAGCATGGCAGTGACGCTCTGAGCCGGTACTGGGGCTAAGTTGTCAACTTTGTTGTGCAGGTTTAGCATCACTCGTCGCTGCAGACATGGGCTAAGTTACTTGGTCGTGCTGGGTTTGTGTAAATCGTTGAATGTGAATATGGGCAAAGCCACTGTGCTGATTTAGTGTAAATCGTTGAATGTGGATATGGGCAAAGCCACTGTGCTAGTTCAGTGTAAATCGTTGAATGTGGATATGGGCAAAGCCACTGTGCTAGTTTGTGTAAATCGTTGAATGTGAATGTGGGCAAAAGCCACTGTGCTAGTTTAGTGTAAATCGTTGAATGTGAATGTGGGCAAAGCCACTGTGCTAGTTTAGTGTAAATCGTTGAATGTGGATATGGGCAAAGCCACTGTGCTAGTTTAAAGTAAATCGTTGAATGTGGATATGGGCAAAGCCACTGTGCTAGTTTAGTGTAAATCGTTGAATGTGAATGTGGGCAAAGCCACTGTGCTAGTTTAGTGTAAATCGTTGAATGTGAATGTGGGCAAAGCCACTGTGCTAGTTTAGTGTAAATCGTTGAATGTGGATATGGGCAAAGCCACTGTGCTAGTTTAGTGTAAATCGTTGAATGTGAATGTGGGCAAAGCCACTGTGCTAGTTTAATGTAAATCGTTGAATGTGAATGTGGGCAAAGCCACTGTGCTAGTTTAGTGTAAATCGTTTAATGTGAATATGGGCAAAACCGCTGTGTGCTAGTTTAGTGTAAATCGTTGAATGTGAATATGGGCAGAGGGCAACTGTGCTGATTTAGTGTAAATCGTTGAATGTGAATATGGGCAGAGCCAACTGTGCTGATTTAGTGTAAATCGTTGAACGTGCATATGGGCAGAGCCAACTGTGCTGATTTAGTGTAAATCGTTGAATGTTAATATGGGCAGAGCCAACTGTGCTGGTTTAGTGTAAATCGTTGAAGTTGAATGTGAATATGGGCAGAGTCACTGTGCTGATTTTGTGTAAATCGTTGAATGTGAGTATGGGCAGAGCCACTGTGCTGATTTAGTGTAAATCGTTGAAGTGAATGTGAATATGGGCAGAGCCAACTGTGCTGATTTAGTGTAAATCGTTGAATGTGAGTATGGGCAGAGCCACTGTGCTGATTCAGTGCAGATTGTTGGATGATGACATGGATGAAGTTGTCAGGCTGGTTCAGTGTCAGTGCCAGTTGAATGTGGACATAGGCAACGGTGTTGTGCTGGTTTAGCGTAAATCATTGAATGCAGACATGGGCAAAGTCATTGTGTTGGTTTGTGTTTTAAGTGTTAAAGCGCTGAATGCAGATATTGGCAAAGTCATTGTGTTTGGTTTGTGTTTTAAGTGTAAAATCGCTGAATGCAGATATGGGGGCAAAGTCATTGTGTTGGTTTGTGTTATAAGTGTTAAATCGCTGAATGCAGATATTGGCAAAGTCATTGTGTTTGGTTTGTGTTTTAAAAGTAACATCGTTGAATGCAGATATTGGCAAAGTCATTGTGTTTGGTTGTGTTTTAAGTGTAAAAATCGCTGAATGCAGATACTGGCAAAGTTATTGTGCTGGTTAAAGGCAAAGCATTGAATGTGAATACGGGCGAAGTAATTGTGTTAGTTAAGTGTGAATCGTTGAATGTGAATATATGCAAAAATCCTCGTGCTGGTTTGGTTGAGGACACGTTGGTCCCTGCTGCATGCTGTTTTAATGACCCGCGCTGTTATCGCCATGGAGGGCGTGAAAGCGCCGATAGGGGGAGGGCCCAACAAGGGCAGCCTAGCCAGCAATGTCGGCCCGACGACAGGCCCGCCGTCTCTGCTAGAGCGGGGCATGGAATGGGGGAAGGAAGGAAGTGAGGAAGGAAGAATGGAAGGAAGGAAGGAAGGAAGGCTGTCAGAACAGGGATGGGCTGGGTGTATTTGGCGTGATGATGATGATGATGATGATGATGATGATGTGTGTGTGTGTGTGTGTGTGTGTGTGTGTGTGTGTGTGTGTGTGTGTGTGTGTGTGTGTGTGTGTGTGTGTGTGTGTGTGTGTGTGTGTGTGTGTGTGTATGCGCGCGCGCGTGTTCGCACGAGCGCTCACCCACGTTTGCGAGTGTGTTTGTCCCTATAGCAGTGACAGGGAATGCGCCTCTTTTCTCAAAGCGGTTTGGTTTCCTTGGATTATTCTGACATGCATGTGCTTGTACAGATGCATATTTCACACACACACACACACACACACACACACACACACACACACACACACACACAAGAACATGCAAAAAAAAGTAATACATTTATCACCGCTTTTAATTGGAATCATCCATTCGCGGCAGAGCGAAGGGAGAAGGGAGAATAATGGATCTGTAGTAGGTCGACGCAAAACCAAAAGGAAAGCAAAAGAGAAACAGCCTGGAACGGAATGCATTACAAAACCCTCCAGCAGTCATTCTTGTCAATAACGAACAGGTCGTCTGTATCTCTTGGATGCACTGCATAAGAAATTCTGCAGTGATCACAGTAATGCGGCCCATTCAAGAAGTGTAGACGTCCTATACAGCGTTTGAAAGACTGATTGCAATAGCTTTTTGTCCTCTAGTTTAGAGGGAGAGTCAGCTAATTAAGAAGATTTAAAAGACTGAGCGCCGAAGGGTTTTGTTGAGCATTTCGCTGTGAATTCCCATTCTGGAGAAAACAGACGTACTACCCATGATTTGAGAGACTGGCCACTGATGCACTCCACTCTAAACTATAGGCATACTTCACAATGATTTCAGAGACTGGCCGCTGAAAGCTTAGTATCGTTGCTGCTTCTTTAGTCTTCTTTTTGTGTTTTGTGTCGACCTACTATATCCATCACTGACCCTTCAGAGTTCTCCCTTCACTGTGCTTGAATGCACAATTCCAGATTTTTTAAAAAGCATTGAAAGGCGTACGACGTTTGTGCCGTGTGTGTGTGTGTGTGTGTGTGTGTGTGTGTGTGTGTGTGTGTGTGTGTGTGTGTGTGTGTGTGCGCGCGCGCGCGCGCGCGCGCGCGCACGTGCTGTGCTTTATAATCAATATGTGTCTGTGTGTGCGCGCAGGAACGTCAGAACATTCCGAGAAAACCAAATTGCTGTTGAGAAAAGACGCACATTCTCAGTCACAGCTACATGGGGGAAAAACACACACACACACACACACACACACACACACACACACACACATACACACACACACACACACACTCTCCATCATCATCATCATCATGACTATTATGCCAAATACACCCTCCCACACCCACCCCTTCCTCACTTCCTTCCTTCCCCCGTCCCATGCCCCCGCTCTAGCAGAGACGGCGGGCCTGTCGTCGGGCCGACATTGCTGGCTAGGCTGCCCTTGTTGGGCCCTCCCCCTATCGGCGCTTTCACGCCCTCCATGGCGATAACAGCGCGGGTCATTAAAACAGCATGCAGCAGAGGGACCAACACACCATCAACCGTTCCCAGACACGATTGCCCACGCACCCCTAGCCTCGCTCTGCTGTCACAAGGCAGATCTGTCTGGCACAGGGAAAGAAAGCCTGCATGGACCTGCTAGAATACAGGCAGCCACACCCTGCCCCTGCACAGGATACACACAGCCATACCCTATCCCTGCACAGGATACACACAGCCCCTGCATACCAGCCATCCCTGCCCCTGCAGGATACACACAGCCAGCCACACCCTGCCCCTGCACAAGGTACAGACAGCCACACCCTGCCCCTGCACAGGATACAGACAGACCCTGCACAGGATACAGACCACACCCTGCCCCTGCACAGGATACACACAGCCATACCCTATCCCTGCACAGGATACCCAGCCCCTGCCCTGCACAAGATACAGACAGCCACACACTGCCCCTGCACCCTACAGACAGACAGCCACAGCCCCTGCACAGGATACAGCCAGCCACACCCTGCCCCTGCACAGGATACAGCCAGCCTCACCCTGCCCCTGCACAGGATACAGCCAGACACACCCTGCCCCTGCCCAGGATACAGCCAGACACACCCTGCCCCTCCAGGATACTACCGCAGGCCCCTACCAGGCTACAGACACACTACTCTGCATGCGCAAAGATAGCCCATCATACCAAATTTTAAGAAAGGACACGAACAAAGTAAACATCTAGATAAATGTATGTTCAACTGACAACTCCTGGACAAAATGCTTTTCTTTTCCAGCGACAGTACTCCCTGAAGGTGCTTTTCACTGAACTTTCAACTTTTTTCCGTGACAAAGTATTTGTCACACACCCACTACTCCTTGACAAAATCATTTTTCCATACAGTGCCACACTCTCTTTAAACAAAATGCTTTTTTTCTTCCTTTTTTTTGAGAAAATGTTTTTCAATTCAATACTATAATGCTTTTCACCTTCAACAACATACTACTCTTTGACAAAAATGCTTTTCACATTCAACAAACAAAATATTATTAGATAAAATACTTTTCAAACTCAACATCGCACATCTTCTTGAAAGAAAAAGGCTTCTCACATCCAAAAACACTTCCTTTTCAACAATTTTTTTTTTCATTTAAAACCAGTATTCCTTGACAAAATGATTTTCAAATTCAGCGACATTTCTCCACGATAAAATGCTTTTTCACATTCAAACTCTTGACCACAACATCCACTGTCAGCATCAGTCAGCTAGACTACACACCCTGATGAGAAACACTGCGGCTGACAGGAAAAAGTGGTGTCCATCACCATCACGAAGGAAAGAAGACCGTCAGTAAAAACCTATGACATTCAAAGGAAGATCTAGACGACATTCGACCGTTGAGATACAGCTCAGCTTGAGATGCCTACTTACTCTGATGAACACCACTATTTCCAGCTGAAATCCTCTCGGCAACACTTCCAGACACAAACGCAATGCACTGGTAGCTACCACGCCTTACACAAGGGAACCATTTTTTTTTTTTTTTTTTTTTTTTTTAAAGAAAAAGGCTCCAGTAATCCAGAAGCATCAGGGCAAAAAAAAAAAAAAAAAAAAAAAAAAAATTTTTCAGGCAACGCTCTTCAAGACGAAAATACCTCCCAAAATTCAACAGATTTCTTGACTAAAAACGCTTATCCCAAATCCACATCGCGACACTCCTCTCAGCCGATTTTTTTTTTCCTTTTTTTTTTCCCCTTTTAATTCTCTCTCTCTCAGTGAGCACTGCCGAAAAACCAAGATCTTTCCCCGACTCAACGTCACATGCAGCGGACGTAGGTGGATAAATGTCTGTCTCTCTGTCTGTCTGTCTGTCTGAGGGCAGCAAGCACTCGCACACCACTTAGTTCCAGCCCAGCCAGGGTCCTTATCGCTCTGTCCTGGCCTCGTCCACACACACAGCACGGCACACCGGGAGGGAAGAAGAGGATGGTGGAGGGGGGCGGGAGGAAGGGTGGGGAGAGGAGAGGACTCGAAGGGTGGGTGAGGGAAGGGAAGGGGCGGGGAAAGGGATGGATATAGGGGGAGGCAAGCACGAGAGAGGGGTAGGTGGGATAGAAGACTCATCGTCATGGCAACCATGAGCCGCTGTTGAAGCTCCTCTCCGTAAGATGGTGATATGTGTGTGTGTGTGTGTGTGTGTGTGTGTGTGTGTGTGTGTGTGTGTGTGTGTGTGAGAGAGAGAGAGAGAGAGAGAGAGAGAGAGAGAGAGAGGGAGGGCAGAAAAAACCATGTTAAAAAACCCAGTCCACCCCTCGACTCTCTCACTCACTCTCTCTTTCTACACGACTCCCCCCATTCATTCCACACACACACACACACACACACGTGCCATGCCAGGGACCAGGTTGGACAAGGCTGTGAAGCCTGGCTGTATGTGACGGCCACAAAGAAGTAAAGAGAGCTAGCTGACAGAGCAAGACAGAGCGCGAGGCAGACAAGTACGCATATGGGAAACTGGAGAGAGAGAGAGAGAGAGAGAGAGAGAGAGAGAGAGGAGGTGGGGGGGGGGGGGGGGGGGGGGGGAGAGCCAAGAGAAAGTCTTATCTAGCACCATCTGACGAGCCCAACAGCTTTGGATGAAGGAGGGGGAGTTCACCATTACTCAGCCACCCTTCTCCTTCCTCCCCATCCTTCTCTCTCTCTCTCTCTCTCTCTCTCTCTCTCTCTCTCTCTCTCTCTCTCTCTCTCACACACACACACACACACACACACACACATCCTCCCCAACTCCACCTCCTTCCCTACCTCACAACCCCTTTAACACATACTCTCATCCCAGTTCCTCCTAACATCTTTCTCTGTCTGGCGTTGCAAGCATCCTGCTCGACCGACGCCAAAGATCTGGGCATCATATGGTTCACGTGACACGCGACTCACGGCGTCTGCCCATCATTGTAAATCCATCCAACCAATTTTCTTACCACTGAAAACCTGCAAAAACTCAGGCACCAGTAAAGAAATCTGACGCCCACAGACGCAGAGCGAAGTCCTGTCGTCGTCGTCGTCGTCGTCGACGCTAAAACGGACGACGGCACTTCATATTACTTTTTTTGTGTTGTTGTTTCAAACACCGGCACAGGACGAACTTACCATCGCCAAGGGATGAGACAGGGAGGAGACGGATTCACGCGCCCGCAGTTCTTCGGCTTGCTAGCGCCGATCTCCAGGCGCCCAACCTAGACACTGTTGGTATTTTCACTGCCTCGTCTTTAACGCTGTTGTCGTTCAGGTGGAGTCCAGCGTAAGGTTAGAATGGTGACCCCCTCCACCTCCCCTCCCCCCCCCTCTCTTACTTCTCCCTCTCATACCTTTCCCTCCTCTGGAGCATTTTTTTTTTTTTTTTTCACCGTGGACGTTAAATCTGAGTCAATCATGTGTATAAGCCTCTTTGGGGGGAAAAAAACAAAAACAAAAAAACGTCCCCCTCTTCTTCTTTTTTGTTCCCTTTGTTTTGAATTTGGCACAGAGAGAGAGAGAGAGAGAGAGAGAGAGAGAGAGAGAGAGAGACAGACAGACAGACAGACAGACAGACAGACAGACAGAGGCACAGAGAGAGAGAGACAGAGAGAGAGGAGGGAGAGGAAGGAAAGGAGGGTAGAGAAGGGGATTTTGTTTTAGCTCCCCCACCCCACCCCCACGCCCCTTTACCCTCTTTTCCCCAAACCCTGCCTACATTCTGGAGCGAGCGACTCTGTAAGCGACTGTCCGGCGTGCATCGCTCTCTCTCTCTCTCTCTCTCTCTCTCTCTCCTCTCGCTCTTACGTATACCAGTAAAAGTGATACAGCAATAGCTGCACTGTTACGCACTAACCGTCTCGTGAGAACCGGGACATAGCTCCCCACCCCACCTTTCTCCACCTCTCCACTATCCACGCCCCTCCCTACCCCCACTCCAATACCCCTCCCCCCACCCACCCTCCACCCACCCTATTCCATCTCCCTCTCCCTCCCATGGCACAGTCTAAATGTCGTGCCAGGAAGGCTGGCGCCTT
Organism: Conus betulinus; assembly: GCA_016801955.1. Classification (NCBI taxonomy): domain Eukaryota; kingdom Metazoa; phylum Mollusca; class Gastropoda; order Neogastropoda; family Conidae; genus Conus; species Conus betulinus. The sequence continues at coordinate 4,491 of JADBJO010016932.1, read as the reverse complement.
GGTGACACATTCTGTCCGGGCGTAGCGTAGCGACACTCGGGGGGGGGGGGGGGGGGCCAGCCCTGTCAGCGCTCACGGGACAGCAACTCCCTCTAGACAAGGGCCGATAATGCACACACACACACACACACACACACAGGCCGCTCAGTCCGGCGCCGGTCAGTCTTTGAGGTGAACTGTCCCGAAGGCTGACGGGGGGATACAATGTTGTGTAAATACCGACCACCAGGTGACTGACAGACCTTATCAGTGAATGGTGTGAGCCCATGATCACTCGTGTTTAGCACACAGACAGCAAACAAGAAGCAACGAAAACAAAGAAAAGTGTCAACCACCTGGTCTCGATTCGGCTTCTCCCAGTCCCACGATTGACGACGTCGCCTTCAATACACACAAAAAATAAATCTTGTCTTTGGAATGGAAGGAGGGCGAGCTTGTTATGTCCCGTCAATAGTTTCTTTGTCCACGCTCCATAGTATACACTGCTGTCCGCTGATGCATATTATGGTATTCACTCACTGCCCAGTATAGTACACACTCTTCTCATCACCCACCTCCACTGATGCAGTCTAGGACCTCTTCATCAACACTTCAATGATAAACTCCCCAACCACAACACCTTACCACAGGCCAGTGAAAAGTGTGTCTGTGTGCGTGCACGCGCGCGCGCGCGTGTGTGTGTTGTGTGTGTGTGTGCGCGCGCGTGCGTATGTGCATGCGTGCGTGTGTGTGTGCGTTTTTTTTTGTTGTTTTTTTCTCTCTCTTCAAATCTTTGCCAGGTCAGTAATGTTTTCCCCCACTACAAATTTGTTCCAGAGAGAGAGAGAGAGAGAGAGAGAGAGAGAGAGAGAGAGAGAGAGAGAGAGCTCGTGACGCAAGTCACGTAAGCCCACATTAGAGCAACTGAACAATCAGAACATTACAAAACTGCAGCCTCGCTACACACACACACACACACACACAAGCGCGCAAGTTTCCGCGCTTCCCTCCCTCACCCCTTTACCCCCCCCCCCCCCCCTCTCTCTCTCTCTCTCTCTCTCTCTCTCTCCTTCGTAGTGCAAGACGAGTTAATACAAAGTACGGTTCGAACAATGATTTTCTTTTTTCATTCCCCCCCCCCCCCCCCCCCTCCCTCACACTTTCCCCGCCTCTCCTGTAGGGGTGGGCGTGAAGGAGGCGTGCGGTGGGCGCCACGGATGTGAGGAACGGCATGCAGTTGAGAGACAACATCAGGTTCTGTACTGACGACTGTTTGGACATAACCCCCCCCCCCCCTCTCTCCTCCCGCCACTCCTCAAATCCCCCCCCCCCCCCTCTCTCTCTCTCTCTCTCTCTCCTTCCGTTCCGTCCTCTCCCGCCCCTAACCCCTCCTATACACTCATAGATCAAGTGGTTACAGCACCAAGCTGGCATTCAGAAGAACGCGAGGTCGAACCTGGAGGTTAGCCAACCTCAAAGCGGACCTGTTCGCTTGCCAACCGTAACGTGTTTGTCCGTTGTGAGTGTGGTGTCGGTTAAGATTGCCCCCGGATGCCTATCGTTTCGCCTAAAGGCGTTCTGCCCACCCTTTGATCATGGTGGCGTCAACCCTTACAGTGACTTTCGCGTCCAGATCCTTTTCAGTCATTGTGCTTTCCCCAGGTCTCTCTCCATGAACCCCAAAGTAAAAAGAGCAAACATTCAAACAGAAACAGTAACAACAGCTACCAGCCCTAACCAAACAATCCGATCAAAACTTCACCAATCCGTGACTCCCGGGGCAAATTAACGTCGACCACTACTTATACCAACCACCACCATCAACAATACAACATCATCATCACCTCCACTGCGGCACAGGTCGAGAGATCGGAAAAGATCAGGAAGAAGAAGAACAAAGGGAACGGGGGGGGGGGGGGGGGGGGGGGGGGGGGATGAGAGGTGGGACCTGACCAAATCTGGCACTGCTTAGGGAACAAACAGACCAGGCAAAGACAGACACCGCAGGGTGGAAGTGCCAGTCAGTGGGCGGTGAGGAGGGAAAGAAAGGGGGGGGGGGGGGGGGGGGGGGGGTGTGATGTGAACACGAGTATGGGAGGAGGAGGACGTGAGACAGAGGAGGATGGGAAGGGTGTAGGGGGGATAAAGGGAGAGCGGGGGTGGGGGGTGGGGTGGAATTGTTATCTCCCATCAGGTCCCACAACGACGTGGGGCGGAAGATAAACAGGTCCTGGCCCTGATGCGACTAATGAAGGCCGGGGACTAATCAGCGCCACGGCAAATGAGCCAGCCCCCCCTCCCCCCTCCCCCTCCGTTCCCCTGCTTCTCTCACAGTCCTGCTTATGAGTCTTTGTTGTCTCCCCCCCTCCCCCCCTCTCTCTCTCCCCCCAACTCTCTCACGCCATTTGTTCTCTTTCTCTCTCCCAACTCTCTCACGCCATTTGTTCCATTCTCCCCGACCCCTCTCTCCTCTCTTCCCAAATTCTCTCAAGCCATTTCTCTCCCCTCTTCCCCATCTCCCCCTTCCCTCCCCCATCCTCATCATCACTATCCCCTGACCACACAAAAGGCTGTGCCCACGGAACGGAACGGATGGGGAGGGGGGGGGGGGGGGGGGTTTTGTAGAAGTGAGTCTATGCCATAACGTGGGAACTGAAGAACTGGGAGCATACGTGAGTTACAGCGGGTTAATTGAAAATGATTTGTAGGAAGACTATGCACTGGAAAGCGCGGGTTTAAACTGAGGGTAGGGGAACAAGATGAAGAAGAAGAGAGCACCCGACAGGAGAGAGGAGACTAGAGGACGAGAGGAGAGGACCAGAGGAGACGAAGAGAGGACGGGAGTGCAGAGGAGACAGCCACAAGGAGAGGGAGAGAGGAGGGGGAGGGAGAGACGGACCGGATGACCAAGACGCGCACAGAAGGATCACAAAGGAACAGGGGACCAGACAGAGGAGAGGACCGAGGACACAGAGAGAGAGGAAGGGGAACCAAACTGACAACAGAGAGATAACCACACACACCCGAGAGAGAGAGAGATGATGAGAGAGAGGAGAGTGAGAGACGACGGCGAGCGGAGGAGAGGACGGAGAGAGAGCCCTAGGGAATCAATTTTCATCAGGGAGCAGTCAAGCGGGAAGGAAAAAAGTCTTCACAAACACACAATCCCCCCCACCCCCCCTTCCACTCACTTCCCACACCCCCCACCCCACCCCCCGACCGCATGTACAGCTGGGGCAACAGTATACACGTAGCTTTGACGGGGGCATTTGCATAAAAAAGGATTTAATTTTCGTTTCGAAGCAGTTTCAGTCAACACTGAAATCTAATATTTTACCTGTTCAGTCACATTCTGCGTTTTCACAAACTAAAATACGGGTTGAGGTCGAAGCCCGACTTTCAAAAAAAAAAAAAAGGAAGACAAAGAAAAGAGAAAAAAAAAAGGAAAAAATGGTGCCGAATAGACACGATGAACGGAGACGCATGCGCAGTCCCTATCAACAATATCCGGTGATAAAGAGTCCACAAATTCAGAATTCAAGCAATGTCCGATGGCGTGTATAAAACGCAACTTTGCTGTAATTTTTGCTTGGCGTATCTTTCATTTGAGACGTGTATTGTCGTATTATGAGCAAAATGGCGTACAAAATACGCAAAAAAAAATTTTTTTTAAAAAAAAAAAAAAAAAAAACGTATGGGTAGGCAGAACTGAGAAAGAAATTAATCCTGTGCACAAGGTTAGCAAGGTCCGGCAGATCACGATCGGTTCCCACCATCAAAAGACCGGTTAAACCGCTGTCGGTTCGTAGTCCCACGTCCAGAGCACTGCTGAGAGGCCTGTATCCCCCACACCCCACCCCCCACCCCCACCCCCCCCCAAAGGACGCCGACATCAGCAGACAAACAACCACCTGGACAGGCGGCTCGGGACCCCTCCAGACCGTCACAGCCGACAGGTTAATCCCTGGTCCATTAGCTGACCAAAACGGCCGGCCGGCCTACCACCAATCCCCCCGCTGGGGTCGCCCGGCCCGGGGCATCCCCAATCAAATCCCTTCCGCTCCCTGTTCAAAGACGCGCGAGAGAGCGCACACCACAAGCCACCAGCGCCCCAAGCACAAGAGCCATCCGACTTTCAAGTAAAATGGACAGACACGACTAGTCGACTGATAGAAAGGACTCCCCCTCCCCCCCCCCCCCACCTCTCCTTTTCACCTTTTCCTTCAGTGCCCCCCCGCCTCCACTCCCTCCCTCCACAGCATACCGTTCTGTCCTCCATCCCCTTCCCCTTCCCCACCTCACCCCACCATCCGCTTTGTGGTCGATGCGTGTTCCCCAGCGAAACCACAGGCCGTGTCCTCTCTTTTTCACGGACTGCACAGACTAGCGCGTAGCAGCGGAGTAGTTCTTGCACTTCCGCAACAAACTGCGTCAGACTCCACAGCCGCCATGTCCTCGTCAACCCCAACCATGGGCAGTGCAGCTTTGTTTGTAGGTCATCGACGCCCCCTA